>VMDO01010595.1:0-70841 GCA_007922755.1 Pedetes capensis | reverse complement strand
TGGAACAAGACAAGGATGTCCTCTCTCTCCTATTCTATTTACCATAGTAATTGAAGTCCTGGCCAAGGCAATCAGACAAGAGAAAGTAATCAAAGGGTACAGATGGGCAAGGAAGAGGTCAAATTATCCTTATTTGCAGATGATATGATCTTGTACATGAAAGACCCCAAAACCTCAACCAGAAAACTTCTGGATCTAATTAACTCCTTCAGCAAAGTCGCAGGCTACAAAATTAACACACAAAAATCAATAGCTTTTCTTTACACCAATTCCAAACAGGAAGAGAAGGAAATTTCAGGGAAAATACCATTCATGATAGCCCACCAGAAAAGACCCAGATATACCTCAACACACCTATAGCCACCTTATTTTTGCCAAAGGAGCAAAGCAAGTAAACTGGAAAAAGGACAGCCTTTTCAGCAAATGGTGCTGGGAAACATGGTCATCCACATGCAGAAAATGAAAGCTGACCCGGATCTCTCAATATACACGAGAGTTAACTCAAAATGGATAAAAGATCTCAACACAAAATCAGAAACTTTAAAATTTATAGAAGACAAGATAGGCAATACACTCCATCATATAGGCATAGGAAAGTATTTCCTTAATAAGACTCCAATTGCTCAAGAAATTTCAACAAGAATAGATAAATGGGATTACATGAAATTAAAAGGCTTCTGCACAGCAATAGAAACAATTAACAGAGTCAAGGAAACCCCCACGGAATGGGAAAAAATCTTTGCATTTTATACAGAAGATAAAGGTCTAATTACTGGAATTTATAAAGAACTCAAGAAAAAATTACTGGAATTTATAAAGAACTCAAGAAAAAAACTCCCCCAAAAAACAAATAACCCAATACACAAATGGGCAAAGGAACTAAGTAGACAGTTCTCAAATGAAGAGGTCCATAAAGCCATGAAACACATGAAAAAATGTTCAGTATCCCTAGCCATTAGGGAAATGCAAATTAAAACAACTCTGAGATTGCACCTTACACCAGTAAGAATGGCCAAGATCATTAAAACAAATAACAACAAATGATGGTGAGGTTGTGGCGAAAAAGGAACACTATTACATTGTTGGTGGAGCTATAAATTGGTCCAGCCACTGTGGAAATCAATATGGAGATATCTTAAAAAACTGAAAGTAGATCTACCATATGACCCAGCTATAACACTACTGGGAATTTACCCAAAGGAAGATGGGTCATCATACCACTGAGACACCTGCATCTCCATGTTCAATGCTACACTTTTCACAATAGCAAGGATATGGAATCAACCAAAGTGCCCTTCAACAGAAGAATGGATTTAAAAAAAAACAAACTATGGTACATATACACGATGGAATACTACTCAGCAATCAAGAGAAATGAAATAAGGTCATTCGCAGCAAAATGGATGGAATTAGAGAAAATTTTAAGTGAATGAATCCAAGCTCAGAAAGAAACAGCACATGTTCTCACTCATATGTGGGAGTTGAATCAAAATTTTAAGAAGGAAAAATCCTATTCAAAGGTTGTATCAAAATAAAATGAAAAAAAAGAATGGTGTCAATATAAATGGTCTAGAAAATGCATGTAATTGTTCTGACAAGATAACAACAAAGTTCACTACAGGAAAAGTTTCTATCTTAAACAGAACTGGAACTCAAGTTCATATAGAAAAATATTACCAAGTAAATGAAAGAGAAGACTTAGATGGGGAGGGTTGGGGGGGAAGCATACAAGAGGGTAAGGGGTCACCTATATGAATAATGTACATCAGAATGCATATATGGAAATGCCACAATGAAAAGCATGTCACAATGAATCACATTAAGGTGTACATTAAATATGTCCAATAAAAAAATGAAATAATCCAGGCTCAGAAAAACAAATATCACATATTCTCTCACACATACGGAATATAGATTTTAATATATATATATATATATATATATATATATATATATATATATATATCCATCCATCCTATATATATAGGGCCTGCAACCATACCACTGTGCCATCCAGTCACATCAGATCTTGGAAGCTAAACAAGGTCAGGCCTAATTAGTACTTGGATGTGAGACCACCTGGGAACACCAGGTGCTATAGGCTTGGGAAAAGAACCCAACAACCTCCCTCTCCCACCTCAAAAAAACAATCAGCCATTGAAAACCCTATGAATAGCAGAGAAGCACTGACAATAGTGTTTCACTTGTTATACATAAGTTCACTATGAGTCAGATATTGACTTGAGGGCACCTAAAAAGAATAGCTAAAAACAAAAATAAAACAATTGAAAACTAGACAAAGGAAGGTCTTGAATAAAATGTCTCTCCAAAGAAGATATACAAATGCACAAGAAACACATGAAAAAATGTTGAACATCACTAATTATTACAGAAATACAAATCAATACCACTGAAAGATACCACATCACGCCCATTAAATGTCCATTATTTAGAAAGAAAGAGGGTGGAGAAGGTAAGGGAAGGTAAAAACAATTGCTGACAAGAGTGTAGATAAAGTGTAACATCTGAGCATGGATGAAGCTTCAAAACATTAAATGAAATAAGCCAGACACAAAAAGACAAATATTATGAGTCCATTCATGGGGCACCTTGTTGTTCTTTGCTGCCATCAGATCAGGTCTGACTCACAGAGACCCTTTGTATAGCGGAAAGAAACACTTCCTGATTCTGTGCCAAGCACATAATCTTACTTATGTTTATGCCCCACTGTTGCAGATACAGTGTCAGTCCATCTAGTGGAGGGTTTTTCTTTCTTCAGTTGACCTGCCATACCCCAAAATGTGATGTTCTTTGCCAGGGATTGGTCCCTCTTGATTACATGTCCAAAATAAGAAAGAAGCAGTCTGGCCATCCCTGCTTACAAGGAGCACTCTGGTTGCACTTCTAGGACAGATCTGTTGGATCTTCAGGCAGTCTATGGTATATTCAATAACCGTCTCCAGAACCATAATTCAAAAACATCAATTGTTCTCCTGTCTCCCTTGTTCAATGTCCAGCTTTCACAACCATATGATGCAACTGAAAACACCATGGCATAAGTCAGGTGCACAATCCTCTTCAACGTAACATCTACACTTTTGAATACTCTGAAGTATTGGGTTTTTTTTTAAAGTATTGCTTTTCCCAAAGCAATGCATCTTTTGATTTCTTGACTGCTGCTTCCAAAAGTGTTGATTGTAGAACCAAATAAAGTAAAATTGTGGACAACCTCAATCTTTTCTCCATTGATTGTAAAGTTGCATACTGACCCAGTCATAAGGATTTTTGTTGAGTCCAAATCCGTACTGAAGGCTATGTTCTTTGATCATCAGTAAATGTTTCAAATCTTCTTCACTTTCAGCAAGCATAGTTGTGTCAACTGCATTAACACAGGTTGTTAATGAGTCTTCCTCCAATCCTGATGCCAAGTTCCTCTTCATAAAGTCCAGCTTCTCGGATTATATGCTAAGCACAGAAATTGAAGAGATATAGTGGAAAGACACAGCCCTGATGCACCCCTTTGTTGATTTTTAAACCAAGCAGTGTTTCCTTTTTCTGTTCAAACTACTGCCTCCTGGGCCATGTGCAGATTCCTCATTGGTACAAATAGGTGTTCTGGTTTTCCCATTCTTCAAAGTGTTATTCACCATTTGTTATGATCCACATAGTCAAATGCCTTTGCATAGATGATAAAACTTAGACATTGCTCTGATATTCTCTGCTTTTGCCAAATATCCATATGATATCAGCAATGATGTCCTTGGTTCCTCGCCCTCTTTTGAATCTGGCTTGGTTTTCCAGCAGTCCCTGCCTATACAGTGCCGCCATCTAATTTGAATGATCTTTAGTAAAATTTTGCTTGCATGTGATATTAATGATATTGTTTAATAGCTTCCATATTCAATTGGATCTCCTTTCTTGGGAATAGGCACAAATATGGATCTCTTCCAATCAGTTGGCCAGGTAGCTGTTTTCCAAATCTATTGGTATAAAGATGTTAGCACCTCTAGTGCTGCATCTGTTTGTTAAAACATCTCTATTAATTCCATCAATTCCTGGAGCCTTGTGTTTTGCCAATTCTTTCAAAGCAGCTTCCACTTCATCCTGCAATACATTGGTTCCTCCTCATATGCAACCTCTAGAAATGGTTGGTAATCCACAAATTCTTTTTTGTATAATGATTCTGTGTATTCCTTTCATCTTCTTTAGATGTTTTCTGCATCATTTAATATTGTCCCAGTAGAATCTTTCAGTATTGCCACTCAAGGATTGAACTTTTCCTTCAATTCCTTAAGCTTGAGAAAAACACAGCACTCTTTTCTTTTGGTTTTCCATCTCCAGTTCTTTGCACATGTCATTGAAACATTTGATTTTATCTTCTTGAGCTGCCTTTTGAAATTTTCTGTGTAGTTCCTTAACTTCATCTTGTCTTCCTCTTACTTTAGCTGCTCGACATTAAAAGGCAAGTTTCAGAGTCTTTTGACATTTAATTTGGTCTTTTCTTTTTTTACAGTCTTTTTAATAACCTTCTGTTTTCCACATGAATGATATCTTTAACATCATTCCACAACACATGTCTGGTCTTCTATCATTTGTGTGTAATGCATTAAACCTGTTCTTGAGGTGGTCTCTGAATTCAGGTGGGATATACTCAAGGTCATACCTTGGCTCCCATATACTTGTCCTAATTTTATTCAATTTCCATTTGAATTTGCATATGAGAAGTTGATGGTCTATTCCACAGTCAGCACCTGGTCTTCTTCTGACATTTGATATGGAACTTTTCCACTGTTTTTTCCCACAAATGTAGTCAATTTGGTTCCTGTATGTTCCATCTGGTGAAGTCTATGTGTATAGTTGCTGTCTATGTTGGTGAAAAAATGTATTTGCTATGAACAGGTCAGTAATCTGACAAAACTTTATCATGTGATCTCCAGCATCACTTTTGTCACCAAAGTCATACTTTCCAAACTACTGAGCCTTCTTTGTTTCTAACTTTTGCATTCCAGTCACCAGTAATTATCAGTACATCCTGATTGCCTGTTTGACCTATTTCAGATTGCAGAAGCTGGTAAAAATCTTCCCTATCTTCATTTGAGGCCTTAGTGGTGGTTGTGTAAATTTGAATAACAGTCATATTAACTGGCCTTCTTGTAGGCATATGGATATTATTCTATCACTGACAGCACTGTATTTCAGGACAGATCTTGAGATGTCTTTTTTGATGATGAATGCAACCCCATTTCTCTTTGTCATTCCCAGCACAGTAGACCATATGATTATCTGACTCAAAATGGCCCATGCCGGTACATTTTAGCTCACTGATGACTAGAATGTCAATGTTCATGTGCTCCATTTCTCTTTTAATGACTTCTAATTTTCCTAGAGTCATACTACCTACATTCCATGTTCCAATTATTAATGGATGTTTACGGTTGTTTTTCCTCATTTTAAGTTGTGTCACTTCAGCAAATGGAGGCCCCTGGGGCTTTACTCCATTTCTGTCATCAAAGTGGACTACTTTGAGAAGGCAATTCTTCCCCAGTAGTCTTTTGAGTACCTTCCAACCAGTGGGGTTCATTTTCCAGCACCATATCTGACAGGGTTTTCCTGCTATTCATACTTTTTTCAATGGCTAGTTGTTTCAAGGAGTGGGTTGCCAGATCCTTCTCTCTAGTCTGTCTTAGTCTGGAAGTTCAGCTGATATCTATCCACTATGGGTGACCCTGATGGTATCTAAGATACTGGTGGCATAGCTTTTAGTCTCATAGCAACACACAAGCCTCCATAATATGGCAAACTAACAGATGTGTGGGGGATGATGTACATAGAATAGTACAATTCCTAGAAATAACAAGTAGAAAAGAGGTTATTAGGGCCTGAGAGGAGAAGGGAATGAAGAGTTGTCATTCAACAAGCACAGAGTTCATGATCAGTATAATAAATACTCTGTGTAAATGGACAGAGGTGATGATTGTACAACATTGTGAAATTATTTAATGCCACTTACATATTTTGGACATGTAGTCAGGAGAGAACAATCCCTGGAGAAGGACATCATGTTTGGAAGAGTGGCAGGTCAATGCAAAAGAGGAAAACCCTCCACCAGATGGATTAACACAGTGTCTGCAACAATGGGCTTAAACATAAATAAGATTGTTTGCCTGGCACAGAATCGGCAAGTATTTCAATCTGCTGTACATAGGGTCTCTATGAGTCGGACTCGACTCAACGGCACCTAACAACAACAATAACAACATATAGTAAACTTAAAATAATAAAATATACCACAATAAAAAATAACTAAAAAAACTAAAGCATGAAATAAATAGGAAGTTTTTTTTAATTAGACAAATCAAGCTCATTAGTTAGACAAGGATTTCATAGATAAGACATGAAGATCTCAACCCATAAAACAAAGCTATTATAAACTGAACTTCATCAACATTAAAAACTTCTGTCCTTTGAAAGACACTAATATTAATGGGGGAAGGTTAAAGTACAGACTGAGAAAATACTTGGACAACACATATCTGATAAAGTACTTTGTCTAACATATGCAAAAGATCTTTATCAGAATCTTCACCAAAGAAGGTATATGAGAGTCAAGTAAATTCATTATAAGATGCTCAAAAGTCAGGCACTATGGCATATGCTTGTAATCCCAGAAAATCAGGATGCTGAGACAGAAGGATTGCAAGTTTAAGGTGAGCAGTGGCCTGCACAATTTAGGGAGACCTTCCCTCAAAATAAAAAAGAGGGGTAGCAGTGCAGTCAGTATAGGCTCTTTGTCTAACATGAACAAGGCCTTGGGTTCAAGCCCCTAGTAGATTAAAAAAGATGCCCAACAGTCAATAGGAAAAATCAAATTGAAGTCACAAAGTGATATTACTACACAGTTATTAGAAAAGCTAAAATTATCGGGCATGGTGGCAGATACCTATAATCAACCCAGGAGGTGGAGGCAGGAGGATCGCAAGCTAGAAACCAGAGGTAGTCTGGGTAATTTAGCAAGACCCTGTCTCAAAAAAAAGTTAAAAAATGGACTAAGGGTACAGCTCAGTGGTCCAGCACTTGCAAGGCATCCAAGCATGAGGCCCTGGGTTCAACCTTCGGTACTGCAAAAAAAATAATAAATAAAAGAAATAGACCAAACCAAGGGTTTATGATAAGGTAAAGCATTTAAAACATTAATATATTCCCAATGGAAATGCAAAATGGCAAAGCTACTGTGAAAACCATTCTGACATTTTCTATAAAGTTAACAATACATCCTAGCAATTCCATTCCTAGGTATTTACCTAAGAGACATGGAAAACATATGTTCACACAAACACCTGGTTATGTCAAATTTATTAATAATTGCCAAAAACTGGAAAAAATGCAAATAGAGTAAAAATGTATGATACACCCAGTAAGAAGAATAATCAGCAATAAAAATGAAAAAAATTTCTAATAAATATGATAACATGGATGGATATCAACTAAGGGGAAGAAGCCAGTCTCCAAAGACTGTATCCTTTTAGAGTATTTACATAACATTTTTGAAAAAGCAAAACCGTAATGATTTAGTGGTTTCCATGATCTACAGGTAGGGATAGAGGGTGGACTACAATGTTGCCAGAACTTTGAAAGAAACCTTGACTACTTTAGCATAGTCAATCGTACCTTCTTCTTGATCTCCTAGAATGCATACATGAGTGTATAAAGGGTGGATTTCTCCAGTAGTAACATAAACTACTCTAAGATTATCTCCAGTGTCCCCACAGGGATAGTAGAGGATGAGGCAGCCGTAAAGAAAACTTCAACTAGCCATGGAAGAGTAACAAAGAGTCACATTCCTTCTATAAATTACTAGAAAATGGACAATTATATATGAAACAGTTTCTTTTGGACTTGGATGATAAGCACTGTAAAACTCTAAACCTGAGAGGATGGGAAAAAATTATGTGTAGTTGACAATGCCTCAGCTGTTAAGATTACTGACTCCTTCTGGAAAATGAAACTGCCAAAGAGTTCCCAAGCATAATATGGTGGTTTCTCTGAGTTGAGGAAAAAGAAATAAGGGTTTGAAGAGATTGAGGAAATTTACATTTGAAGGAAAGAGCACCCAAAAAGGGAAGCTACACAAAACCAAAGCACGAAAAACCTGCTAGGGTTTTTGATTTAGTACCAAGCCATGTGGAGTGAAACCATGTTCATGGATTAGAAAACTCATCCTTATTAAGATGATAACATTCCAAAATGATCTCAATTTAAATGTAATCATCAAAATTGCCTGCAGCTATACCATTGTGTCATCCAATCCCATCAGATCTTGGAAGTTAAGCAGGGTTGTTGTTGTTGTTGTTGTTGTTAGGTGCCGTCAAGTCGGTATCCGACTCATAGCGACCCTCTGTACAACAGGGGAAACACTATTGTCAGTGCTTCTCTGCTGTTCATAGGGATTTCAATGGCAGGTTGATTTTTGGGAGAAGGACCTGGAAACCCATTCCCAAAAAGCAATCAGCCATTGAAAACCCTATGAATAGCAAAGAAGCCCTAGCAATACTGTTTTGCCTGTTGTATGCAGGGTAGCTATGAGTTGGATACCAACTCAACGGCACCTAACAACAATATGTATGTAATACTTCTTGAAGTTGAATTGAATTACATTAGCCATGTGTAGAGTGATGTCTGCTCAAAATATGGCATTAGCCAAATGAATGTAAGCATGTGACACATTCTGAAAACAAATTAAAGTTTACATCACAAGATGTATATTCATTTTGGCACCTTCTGCACATAATACAATTTCAAAACTCAAGAAAAGTTTGGAGGACTTACACTATATGATGTAAAGACTTACTCCAGTAGTCAAGGCAAATGTAGTTATAGGCATCAGAATAGACATATATATCAGTGGATCTGAATGGAGAGTCCAAAATATATCTACACACATATGGTCAATTAATTTCCAACAAAGATGCAAGGATAACTTAATTTGGAAAGAACTATTTATACAACAAATAGAGCTGTAATAACTGGACATCTTTTTAGGAAAAAAAAAAAGAATCACATTCTGTACCCCCAGACAATACACAAAAATTAACTTAAAATTGGACCTAAGATTATAAAATTTTACCTGAGAAAAATCTTTGCAACCTTCCTGAAAAATATTTCTTAGATAAATAATGAAAAGGATAAACCTTAAAAGAAAAGGAGGTTGTTGACTGAAAAGGGGCACAGGGAAATGTCTATTGTTTAATCAACAAAAATAATTATTATTAGAAAAGTATTTTCAAATAAGTCTGAGGAAATTGAGATTTAGAATGCTTTTGAATTTATTAAAAGACTGAGGAATTCTCAGGGTAGAAATCCTATTTATTCTTGTTATCCTAAACTTACTTGCCTAAATTAAAACTTTGGTTTTGCATTATAATTTTAATGTATAATAATTGTACATATTAGTGGGTTTCAAAGTGAAATTTCCATATATATGTGTGTATGTGTGTGTATGACTGTGTGGAGAGAGAGAGAGAGAGAGAGAGAGAGAGAGAGAATGTTTTGGTCATGTCTTCCTTCCCGCCTTCTCTTGCCTTCTCCTCTTGTCCCCATCATTCCATTCCCCCTACCCTTCCCTAGAAGTCCTTCTACTACTTTCAGGTTGTCTTTTTTAACGAAGCTCCCACACATGAAATATGCAATACTTTGTATTTCTGTATCTGACTCATTTCACCTAACATGATGACCTTAAGTTTCACCCATTTTGCTGCATATGACAGCATTTATTCCTTATGAATAATACTCTATTGTTTATAAATACTACATTCTTTATCCATCATATTGATGGGCACCTATGCTGATTCCATAGCTTGGCTATTGTGAAAAGTACTACAAAAAACATGGGCATGCAGGAATATCTTAAGTATGTTAACTTTGTTTCTTTGGGTATATACACAAGCGTGATAAAGCTGGATCATATGGAACTTCTATTTTTAGGTTTTTGAGGAACTTCTGTATTGTTTTCCATTTTGACTGTATTAATTCACATTGCCACCAGTAGTGTATAAGGGTTTCTTTTCCCTATATCCTTGCAAGCATTTGTTATTTTTTGTTTTGATCATGGACATTCTGACTGGGATGCAATGGAATCTCAGTGTAGTTCTTATTTGCATTTTCCTGAAGACTAAAAAAGTTGAGCATTTTTTCATGCATTTATTATTTGTACTTCTTGAGAAGTGTGTTCAGATCATTTGTCTACTTTTTTATTATGTTACTTGCTCATTTCCTGTTAAGGTTTTGAGTTCTTTATGTATTCTTCATATAAATCCTACGTCAAATAAATGAATAGCACAGATTTTCTTAGATTCTGCAGGCTATCTATTCACTGTTGATTGTTTTCTTTACTGTGTAGAAGCTTTTGAATTTGATGGAGTCCCATATGAAAATTCTTGCTTTTCTTTCCTCAGCTATTACAGTCTTCCTATTCAGGGAATTGTTGCCTGTCCAAATATCTTGAATTACTTCTCCTATATTTTCCTCTACAAGTTTGAAAGTTTGATCCATTTTGAGTAGATATTGGCACAGGCTAAGAGATAGGGACCTAGTTTCAATCTGCTACACCTGAATATCCAGTTTTCCAAGCACTTTTTATTGAAGAGGATGAATTTTTCTCCAATGCATGTCTTTGGCACCTTGTCAGAAATTGGTTGATGGTAGAGGTGTATGTTTCTTTCTAGGTCCTCTGTCCTGTTCCATTGATCTATATGTCTATTTTTATGTCAATAATAGTGTTATGGTTTGAACCTAAAATGTCCCCCAAAGGTCATGTGTTTAAATATTTGGTCTCCAGATGGTGGTGCTATCCTGGGAGGGTATATAATGTTGGGAGGTGAAATCTAGCTTTTCATAAATAGATCACTGGGGGCAGGCCTTTCAAAATTTACCCTGGGCCCATGGTTCTGGTCATCCTTTACTCTCTGTTCATGATCTGCCATGACAAGAATTGTCTGATGCCTGTCCTACCATGCCTGCCCTATTGACACATTTTCCTGCCTCAGTATTTAGATCCTCTAACTCTGAGCCCCCCAATAAATCATCCCTCCCATAAGTTTGTTTTGGTTGGTTTCTTTGTCACAACAATGCACCAGCTGATGAAAAAAATGCTGTTTTTGTCTGTGTAGTATGACCTGAAATACGGTGTTATGATGACTATAGCTTATTCTTTTGCTCATGATTGCTTTGGATATTCAAAGTCGTTTGTGTTTCCACGTGAATTTTAGGGTTATTTTTCCTACTTCTGTGAAGAACATCATTGGTATTTTGAAAGGTATTGCATTTAATCTGTAGACTGCTTCAGTAGCATGGCTATTTAAATTATTCTAATTCTATCTATGAATGGCAGGTCTTTCCATCTTCCAGTGCCTTTTTCAATTTTGTTCTTCATTGTTTTATAGTTTTCATTGTGGAGGTCTTTCACCCCCTTGGTTAGGTTTATTCTTAGGTATTTTTGAGGCAACTATAAATGGAGTATGCCTCTTGTTTTCTTTCTGATCAAGTTTATTACTGGCATATAGAAAACCTACTGATTTTTATATGTAAATAGTGCAACCTGCTATTTGCTGAATAAACCTATCCTGATGCTGGGTTCATGATCTTGTGGGGTTTTTTTTAATGTATATGTACATACATATACCATTGTTACATATATTGGGTGGATAGGTTCAAGGTCATGACTAGGTGTGCATTTATACATGACTAATGTTAAGCCATAGTGTTTAAGCCATTGGTTTGTTTATAATATGTTTCATAAGGGTGTGTGATGTTACATAATAAATTGTATCTGAGAGATACAACAAACTCTTAAGTCAGTGTTGGTATAGTTTTGGGTTTAAGAACTTTAAAGTCGGGGTTGGTGTAATTTCTTTTTTCATCAACTTCAGCAATTTCAAATACAAATTGAAGAAACTGCTAATGAAAATATAGATACTGGCCCTTCAACAAGCCCAATAGGAAAAGGATGTTACCTGTATGCATCCAAAATGAGTTGCTTATCAAAATATTCTTGTGAATGTTGTATAAAGTTTTGTGCCCTAAGCACAGCAATATTATTTGTCATGACTATTATGTTTTTAAAGCCAACTATTGAAGATTATGATTGATGTTAGAGACATCTTTTTGTTGTGTGTGTATGTATGTGTGTAAGTGTTTGTGTTTTGTAATATCCATGTTTCCAAGATTTGGTGAGAACACTTTTTATTGTTTATATTTTTATATTTCTTTCTTTATTAATTTCTGGGTTGTAACTGACAATAAATACCATGTATTTTATATTTTCAATGTTTTTAATTTTTTCCACATTTTAGCACATACTAGTAATAAATGACTCTCTTAAATACATGTAACCTACACTGCAATATTTTTGACTGCAATCTCCACAGGGTTAAATGGTCTATTTTTGTGACCACAATGTACATTTCCCACATCTTTCTGTTCTGCTTTTTGCTCCTTTTTCTCATTATATTCTTGGCTAAAAGCAGACAGCAATCATCATGCCCACAGCCTGAATGCTAAGCTATCTTAAAATTTCCTCTGCTAAATTAGTTAGTCCATTATTTTGAATTCAGTCTGACTTGAACTTTCAGGATATAGGCATAATGTAACACAAATGACTTCTAATCAATTCTCAGTAGTGTCCTCCTTCCCATCTGAAATTTTATGAGCACAATTTTTACTCACTGCATTTCTATTGGCATTCTGTTCTTCTGAAATCCCACCAGAACTGCCCATTAAGCTCTGCTTACAGCAATCTAGGGGTTCTGTATCTTGCATCTAGAAACTCTTCCAAGTTCCTCCCATAAACCAGTTTTAAAGGACTAAGAGCCACATTGTTGGGTGTAGGCACAAAAACAACCCCACTTCCAGGACCAATTTTCTGTATTATTTAGCTTTTGCATTGCTGTGGCCAAAATAACTGACAGAAACAAATTTTAGGATGAAAATGTTTGTTTGGCTTACAGTTTCAGAGGACATCAGTCCACAGTAATGGGGAAGGCACATCTGAGGAGCAAGTAGCAGTATCTGTGGCAGAGGCTCTTCTTATCACAGCATATAGAATCAGAGAGTTTACCAGAACCAAGGGTCACCTTCAAAATCCCAGCCCCAGTAATCTACTTCTGCCAGCTAGTTCCATAGCCTCTCAAAATAGCACCACCAACTGGGGACCAAGCACTCAAACATGATTCTTGGTGGATATTTTACATTTAAACCATAAGAAGGGTAATACTAGTATTGTAGAATGCATTTTGAAACATTCATTCCCTTTCTATTTCACAGAATAGTTTGAGGAACATTGGGTTAGTTTTTCTTTTAGAGTCTGGTATAATTCAGCTGTGAATCTATCCAGTCCTGGGCTTTCCTTTGTTGAGATATTTTTTATTACAGCTTTAATCTCATTAGTTGTTACTGACATATTTAGAGTTTTTATATCCTCTTTGTTAAATATTGGTATGTTATGTCTATAATTTGTACATTTTTCTAGATTTTACAACCTAGTGGCATAAATTATTTTCAAAATATTTCCTAATTATCCTGTAGGTTATAGTAGTACTTATTGTAAGATTCAATTTTTTCTTCTCTAATTGTATTTATTTTTGGTCTTCTATTTTTGTTATTTTGTCTAAGAGTTTGTCAATGTTATTTATCATTTTAAAGAACCAACTCATTGTTTCATTAATCCTTTGTATTGTTCTTTTAGTCTCTCTTTATTTCCACCTTGGTACTTATTATATCTTTTCTTCTACTAATTTGGGATGTTTTTCTTATTTTTCTCAGATCTTAAGACGCATCCTTAAGTTATTTATGACTTCTCTGATTTTTTAATGCAAGCCCTCACAACTGTAGACTTTTCTCTTAAAACTGCTTTCCTTGCATCTAATAGGTTCTGGTTTTCTGTGTTTCCATTTTCATTTGACACTAGGAATTCCCTAGCTGTCACCTGATCTCATCAGTGCCCTGCTATTTGTTCAAAGCTATAATGCTCAATTTCTACGCATTTGTATTTCTGTATTTTCTGCTGCTATTGATCTCTAATTTCATTCCATTATGATCTGACTAAAGAAATTATTCCATTTTTAAAATTTTGATTGTTGTTGTTGTTGTTAAGTGCCGTCGAGTCGGTATCCGACTCATAGTGACCCTCATAGGGTTTTCAATGGCTGACTGTTTCTGGATTGCCTTGGGAGTGGATTGCCAGGTCCTTCTCCCATTTTTGCGGTGCTGGGAATTGAACTCGGGACCTCAGAGACTGCAGTGCAGTGCTCTATCAACTGAGCCAAATCCCAGACCCAAAATTTTGATAGTATGTGCTTTATATATTAAAATATTATCTACTTTGGAAAAACTTCTACATGCCATTGAAAAGTTGTGCATTCTGCCACCACTGGATGGAATATTCAACCCTGTTCCCATTTTCTAGATGCAAATGTTCTTAAGCATTTCTGTTTTTAGTTTCTCAGATGTTATTCTAGATGGTATCTTTATACTGTTGTTGTTGTTGTTGTTAGGTGCCATCAAGTCAGTATTCGACTCATAGCGACCCTCATAGGGTTTTCAATGGCTGTTTCAGGACTGCCTTGGGAGTGGATTGCCAGGTCCTTCTCCCATTTTTGCAGTGCTGGGAATTGAACTCAGGACCTCAGAGACTGCAGCACAGCGCTCTACCCACTGAGCTAAATCCCAGCCCATCTTTATACTATGATATCTTAATTTAGCAATAAATGGAATCTATTGATACTCTACTAAGAAAGATAAGGAAATGGCTGTGTACATTATTCTCCAAGTCTCTAACAGAATTTTCTTAGTTCTATTATAATTTTAATTATATGCATATCTCCTTTTATTGGGCTTCATTTTATTGGAATTAGCAGACATTACCTTTGTTACAAAATAAAGGTTTGTGGTAACCTTGAATAAAGTCTACTAACATCATTTTTCTGAAGACATGTACTCACTTTGTGTCTGTCACACTTTAGTAATGTATATGTTCTGACTGCTCTACTGAGTGTCCATTACCCCATTACTCTCTCTGTCCTCAGGCTTCCCTATTCCCTGAAACACAGAACATTGAAATTAGACCAGTAAATAGTCTTACAATAGCTTCTAAGTGTTCAAGTGAAAATAAAAAAGGATTAACATGATTCTCAGTTTAAATAAAAATCTACAAATGATTAACCTTACTGAGGAAAGCATGTCAAAACAAAGCAGCTGAAAACTAAGCTTTATGCTTCATGTAAGAGTTATCCAAGCTGTAAAAGCAAGGAAAAAGTTCTTGAATGAAATTTTAAGTGCTCTTCCATGGAATATGGCAGAGAGGGTGGGGAGAGAAGGATCCTATGCTGATATGGAGAAGGGTTTAGTGGTTTGGGTAGAAAACCAAACCAGCCACAATATTCCTTTCAATGAAAGCCTAATCCAGAAAAAGGCCCTAACTCTCTTCAATTCTATGAATGATAAGAAAGGTAAAGAAGCTGCAGAAGAAAAGCTTAAAGCAAAGAGAGGTTGATTCATGAGGCTTAAGAAAAGAAGTAATCTCTATAGCGTGTTAGGTGATACTGCAGGAAGTTATCCAGAAGATCTAGCTAAAATAATTGATGAAGGTGACTTCACTAAACAATATAGTTTCAATGTAGATGAAACAGGCTTACTTGGAAGAAGATACCTTCTAGGACGTTCATAGCTAAAGAGATGTCAATGCCTGGCTGCAAAGCTTCAAAGGACACATTGACTTTTGTTAGGGACTAATAGAGTTGTTGGTTTTAAGTTAAAGTCAATGCTTATTTACCATTCTAAAAATTTTAGGCCTACTAAGAATTATGTACAACAAGGTTAATATAGTTTAAAGCTTGCTAATACAATATCCATTCTGCAGCTAATGGATTAGGGAGTCATCTTGACTTCCAAGTAGTATTTTTTAAGAAATACATGTGATAATCCTATATATAGGTGCCAGAGATAGATTCCTCTGATGGATCTTGGCAAAGTAAATTGAAAACCTTCTGGAAAGGATTCACCACTCTAGACATGACAAAAAATATTTGTGGTTCGTGAGGTCAAAATATCAACATTAGCAGCAGTTGGTAAGATGTTTATTCCAACCTCATGGATGACTTTGAAGGGTTCTAGTAGGGATGTAGTAGAAATAGCAAGAGTACTAGAATTACAAGTGGATACTGAAAATATGACTGAATTGGAGAAATTTCATAAGAAAACTTGAATAAATGAGGAGCTGCTTGTTGTGCACAAGCAAAATTGTGGTTTCTTAAGATATGATCTTACATAAACTTAATTGATAAAGCAGCAGTAGGGGTTTGAAAAGACAGACTCCAATTTTGACAGAAGTTCTACCCTAGGTAAAATGCTATCAAACAGCACCGTATGCTATAGAGAAATCTTTCATGAAAGGAAAAGTCAATAAATGTGATAACTTCACTGTTGTCTTATTTTAAGAAATTGCAACACCCACCTCAAACTTTTTTAGCAATCACCACATTGATTACTCAGCTACCATCAGCATTTAGGCAAGACCCTCTACCAACAAAAACACTGAAAGACGATTGTTAGCATTTTTAGAAACAAAGTATTTCTAATTAAAGTATGCATTTTATTTTTAGACATAATGCTATTACATACATAACAGACTATAGTATACACATAGCTTTTATATACACTGAGAAGGTAAAAATATTTCATGTGACTCATTTTATTGAGATATGCATTTTATTGTGGTGACCTGGAATGGAACCCACAGTATCTCTTAAATATTTTTATATTCTTTGGAAGAGACCATTAATTGACTAGTATGTCTAATAGGTATTTTAGGAAATTTGTTGAGGCATTTTTCATTTTCAAATAATGGAAGAAAAGTGATGGTGTTTAGTTGCTTGGGTCCAGGGACACTATACTACAAAGTAAAGACCTGTACAACTTTTAAACATTCCAGTAGATATTCATGTATGCAGAAATTCCATTTACAATTATGTGAGCTTAGTACTTACCATAATTTATACATAAAGGTAAAGTACTGCACATAGTTTTAAAAAACGTTTGTTTTTTCCAAGAACATAATGTGTAAATCAAGAAAAAATTATGTTTGAATTACTCATAATTTTATCCAAAAGTGTCATCATTTTAGAAAATCATCTCACCAACAGCATTGTTACTCACTGCATTTTGTGTATTACTACAAAACTGCTGTTAGTCAACATTTATAATACCTATGTTTATAGTAAATCTACATACATATGGGGGCTGGGATTTAGCTCAGCTGGTAGAGCACAGCTCTGCAGTCTCTGAGGTCCTGAGTTCGATTCCCAGCACCACAAAAATGGGAGATGGACCTGGCAATCCACTCCCAAGGCAATCCCGAAACAATCTGCCATTGAAAACCCTATGAGGGTCACTATGAGTCAGACATGACTCAATAGCACCTAACAACAACAACATACATATGCAAATACTGAAACATTATTTTTCCATATGACTGGATATATGTATATCCCCATTTTCCTTGTGGAGGAATTCTACTCAACCTGTAGATCTACACGGAGACATTATCTCCTCCAGAAAGTTTACCTGACTCCCATGCAAAGATAGTCATTTTCCCTCTGTAACCCCATTGCACATTGTTTATACTTTTATTACATTGTTTTATACAGTGTTTCAATTTTTTTTTTTTTTTGTATTGGGGCATTACGCACACAAGGCAAGCACTCTACCACTAAGCTACTCTCCTAGACCCTTTAATATTTTTTATTTTTGAGACAGGATCTCACTAAATTGTATAGGTTGCCTCTGGCATCAAATTTGTCCTCTTGCCTGGGATAGCATAACATGTGCCACAGTGCCTGGATCTTTTTTATTTTTAATGTACCTTTTTTATGCTTAGTGATTACGGTTTCCCATCAGAGGAGACTAATGTCTTATCTTTTTATCACTATGTGTCCTCTCTCCATCCAAGCATTACACAATGCTTAGCACAATGTTATTAATCAATAAATAATCATTGAGTTACTAAAATAAAAAAGGATTTTATGACCCAAATTTGATTTGAATGTTGCCTGCTACTTTTTGCTTATCTGTTCTTATCATAGGGAAAGTATGTTATGTTTTAAATTCATCAAAAGAAAAACATTTTATATTTACAGTTTATTATGATAAATAATTATGATGTAATGAGACAAAATGCTCAAATAAAGCAAAACACCATAACACGTGCATATATTTACATAAAGACAGGAAGGAGAAGAAAAATAACTACAGTCTGAAACATTAATTCAGTATAAAGGTCCATCATTGTGTCAGATATTTTTGCATAACTATGACAAAAAGTCTGGGGATTAGCTCAGTTGGTAGAGTGCAACTCTGTACTTTGTGAAGACCCAGATTTGATCCCTAGCACCACAAATATGGAAGAAGGATGTGGCAGGCCACTCCTGAAACAATCAGCCATTGAAAACCCTATGAGGGTTGCTATGGGTCGGACCAGACTCCACAGCACCTAACAACAACAACATGACCAAAATACCTGAGAGAACAACTATTAATGGGGGGAACGATTTATTTTGATTACAGTTTCAGAGGGTTCAGTTCACAGTTGTTTAGCCCCACGTGCTTAAGAAGAATACCAATGGTGATGTGAGCAAGTGCCAGGAGAGGTTCTTCACCTCATGGCAAACAGGAAGCAGAGAGAGAAAGGCAGAGAGGGAGACAGAGAAGATATAGCCCCAAGGACATATCTCCAGGGAACCACTTCCTCCAACTAGACTTCACCTCTTAAATTTCCCAAAACCTCCCAAAATTGTGCCACCAGCCAGGGACCAATCTTTCAATGCATGAGCTTATGAGGGACATTTCAAATCCAAACCATACAGTCATTTAAATGCACAAAGTAAGAAATGTAAAGTTACTATTCTCAAAGAAATCTCCTATCTTAATTACATTTAACATGAATGTAAAATTACTAACAATAATGGCACAATAGTGCAAAATAATCCAAGGTGACAATGTTATCACTACGGAGAAAATTTTAATTTCTTTACTTCTGTGCATTTTAACGTCCAGCCACATAAATATCTCAACCAGATTTTCATATTGAAATTCTTCATTCTTATTTTAATATACCCTACATTTAGCCAAAGCAGAATAAATTAGTAGCATGAATTTGGATTTCACAATCACAAAGATTTGAAAGACTGAATTCATCTAATTCAGATATGTGCTGTAGTGTGACCTTTGTTAAATAATTTAACCTTTCTTGGTCTATTTTCCTTAACTTACACTATTGTTTTAAGTCTTACAGAAAACATATGTAAATAAGCTTGAACATAGTATTCACCTGATACATAGTTGTTAATCAATACTATCATCATTTTATCATCATCAAGATACCTACAATTTCAAATAAATATATTTAATCAAAAGAATAAAAGATTCAATTCTGTACAGTAAAAAGGAGGATTCAGAAAAAGGAAAGGAATAATTTAAAACAAATCCATGAAGAATGTCTTGATGCAAGTCTTTTTTTGAAGTAAATACTGAATACTCTAGCATCAGTTAAATTATACACTACAACACTATTATAAATGTACAAAATATTTGTCTCCAAACAGAGAGATGGAGAAACATAGTGATTTTATTTTCAATTTTAAAAAGGTTAGAAACATTAAAACAATTAAGGGTTATCTTTAAGGAAGTAAAGACCTAATTGTTATTTTTATGTGCCTTGTTGATATTGGTTCTATAGATTTAATACCACATGGAAAAAATACTTAGAAATAAAAATTATGAGCATATTTGGGGGGCACAAAGAAATATGTCTATCTGTAAATGTAGCATGTACCTAGTGCAATAATATGATAATTATATCTTATTTCATTCTGATAAATAGGCCTCCTGAGACATCTAGAAATAGATTTTAGGGCAGTATAGAATTTTTGACATTTAAATGGGCTATGATGCTGATGAATCTGACAAAAGCTCAATTTGTTTTATTTTTACATTGAAAACTACTTTACATAATGTTATGAGCAATTCATATCAGTCAGAAATGGAGAAAACATCTTATCAATTAAAACTACTTTTATATAGAACTGACCTTTGTATTCCACCTCACAAACTAAAACATCTTCAAAAAGGTAACAAATTACCTCTATGTTTAAATGACATGTAGTTAAAGGGGTCTGTCAAAAGTTCCATTATTAAAGCCATATTTCCAGGGCTTCATAATTTGGTAGAAAATTACATTAAAGATGAGACGTAACCCATGAATAAAAAATTCTCAGCTCACAAAATAAATGTAAAAGTTCTAGCTGATGATGTTTCTGGAAAGAGAATCTATTCATTAGCGGCTTTTTATTTCTTGGCTTTCTAAGACAGGGTCTTTCTATGTAGCCAAGGCAAGCTTGCTGACCCTCCTGCCTCAATCATCCAAGTGCTGGGATTATAGGCATGTGCCACCACACCTAGCTCATTTGGGAGCTTTAACCTTAGTGAACCCATCACAAAGTGTCTTCTCAAGCACTTATAAAATATTTATCCATTTGTTCATGTTGTAAACAGATGTACAAATTATGCTGCAACAACTCACAAAAAGGAAATAAATTTCTAAAAAACAATTTTTAAATACACATGCTGTAATTCTCTGAAAGCACATATGTTTACAACACAAAAGATCTAGGTTTCTTAAGCTACAATCAATCATAGGATGTTTCGATTACCAAATACATATTGAAAATGTATTTTGTACCTGCCCTATTTTGTTCCAAGAACCAATGGGAATAAAAAGATATAAACTACAAAATCAATCCCTCACTCAATAAAAGCATAAGGATATACAAACAATGTTAACATTCTGAAAAGGTGACCATCTAGTAAATTATGATGAAAATACCAAAATATATAATGAAAATATTCTATTTCTGCCAGCATAGACAGTGTAGTTTTGTGGCATGGGATTTGAAGAAATATGGACCTAAGGTTGAATATCTGCTTGGATACTTTTTTAGTTGTATGGCTATGGATGAGGCCAAATTCATCAAAACTACAACCCTAGACTTCTCTATCTTTATCCCTCAGTGATTCAAAAGAAATGATTGACCCGAAAGAGTAGTTTGTATTCAATTTTCCAGCATTTTACAGTAAATGATATCCCTCCTTTGGTCTTATATAGGATCATTTCTAATTTGTATTATAGATAATTTCATATGCCTTAATACCCATTTTCCAACCAACAACTTAAATACTAACTTTCCAACTAAGTGCTAGGCATAATACAAAGAAGTACATAGATTCTTTGATTACCATTAAGAGAGACACCTACATTCACCATAGAACTAAAAAACCAAAAATAGCTGGTATACAGCAATTTCAATAATTGGTTGTTTAATTGGAAATTCAACTGACAAAGAATTTCTAAAAAATACATTCTTCCAATCTAAACCAAAATTAACCTCAAGGCTTTGAGCATGGAAATGATCATTTTTTTAATTCATCTATGAGTACTATGTACCCACTAGGCTCAGTTCTAGTAATACAAATATAAATCTGAAAATCACCTATCCTTAAGTATATTAGTGGGAGAGGCAAATGAATAAAGCAGTACTTTCAATACAATGCTCAAGATATTCCCCTCCACTATCCATATCATTTTGTAGAGGACATGCTACTTGAACTTTATTATATTATGTATAAAAACCAGCCAGGTAAAAAAGTGTAAAAAGGAGTTATACAATGATTATGTTTGGAGAAACAATATGTGAGGCTGGAGGGACAGACAGGAACTAGATCATGGAAGGTATTAAATGATATGCTAAGAAGGTGATATTTTATCCTGAAGGCAGTAAAACTGCTCCTGAAGAATCTACAGCAAGCCGGGAGTGGTGGCACACACCTGTAATCCCAGTGGCTTGGGAGGCGGAGACAGGAGGTTCGCAAGTTTGAGACCAGAGGCAGCCTGCGTAATTTAGCAAGACCCTGTCTCAAAAAGTAAAAAAAAAAAAAAAAAATGGGGTGGGGGTGCAGCTCAGTGGTCCAGCACATGCAAAGCATGCAAGCGCCAGGCCCTGGGCTCAATCCCCAGTACCACAAAAAAAAAAAAAAAAAATCTCCAGCAGAACAGTGGTATAATCTAGCTGTGGGGCTTAAAGCCCAGAGCAGTTCCACAGACAAAAAATGAGAAAGTTGCCTCTGTGGTGATGCTCTGAGCAGAGAAGATCAAGTAGTAGAAACCAGTTGAGGTAGTCAGGAGAGCTGGTGGGGCAAGGAATCAGGAACAGTTCACACTGTCATATAGACTCCAAAACCATTCTCCTTTCATACAGATTGTATTGCTTCAAGAAGGCATCTTGATGGATCAGGTTTTCAAGAATTTACATGTGTAATCCTGTCAAATTCTACAACAGCATTCTGGCTCCCAAATTAGACTTGTATTTTTAAATTAAATTTTAATTTACACTCTAAAAACAGAACATTTAAAAACATCTGGCTGGTTTTCTAATCCATTTCTCCCAGATTCAATATTCAAAGAGTTCCAGCAGTATTCTCCAAATTGTGGACTATTAAAGGTTTCTAGTGGCTCTCATTAACCTCCCTCATCATTCACTGTGTACTCACTCTGTCAATAGGCACTGTACTAGGTACTGGAGATCCAGAGATGAGTAAAATTTAGGATAGCATTCAAGGAATGGAGGCAAAGTGGTAATTGTCGTTAGGTGCCATCTTAGGCAAGGTACATAGTGTAAAACAAATATAATAAAGTGTTTTAAGTTATCTGATATATGTATGCACATTATAAAATGGAAATCTAAAGGTACAAGTAACAAATCTCTTATGTTGTTTAAATGAGGGGAAAGAATCTAGAGTTTTTTCTAGAGAAAAGGTATTATGCAATACTTGAGCTAATCTTTAGTAGATTCCCCCATGGCAGCCAAGCTATGGTGTTATATGGAATAAATGACCCAGAGATGCAATAAAACAGCCTAGTGGAATAGACAGAAGTCACATTTTGGAGAATCTTATATATATTTGAGAAATATACAACTTATCCCTAAATAATTGAAATTATGAATGGACTTTAAGCATTCATATTTGGTTTGTATAACAAAGAACACTCTGAAGTCCAGCATGGTGGCTCACTCCTGTAATCACAACTTAGGAGGTAGATACAGAGGGATCACAAATTCAAGGCCAGAGGCAGTCTGCATAACTTAGACCCTGACTCAAAATATAAAATAAAAACTGGGCTGGGAGTGATGTCCAGTGATAGAGCACTTGCAAGCTATATGTGAGGCCCTGGGTTAAACCACAAGTACTGCAAAAAGAAAAAAAAAAAAAAACAAAGAAAAGAAAGACCACTCTGATAATAAAATGTACAATGGACTTAAGAAAGATGCCATTTTACAGAAAGTGCAGTTAGTTGGGAGGCTGAAGCAATAGTCTAGATTAGATATGATGAGGATCTGAAGTAAAAAACAGTGGAGATGAAATGAGAGGTATCCACAAGGTTTACTAATTAATTAGATGTTGTTATTTCTTGTATTCTATTCTTAGAAGTTCAATTCTCTTACAAATACATCAATGATGATAAGTAAAGGTAAGAAAAAAGGTGATAAAAAAATCAAAAAAAGGTAAGTAACCTTCAAACATGGCAATATTCTAACATTTCCCAGGAAAAAAATGTATTACTCAAATAGGTTCAACATTTTCAATTCAAGACTGAGAAAAAGTGCTTATTATATAATTTTTCAGATGTTTTAAAGGTAGGAGGCTATACCTGAGCATAGATGTCAGAATCAAGATGCACACATTCTTCATAACCAATGATGTTAGGCCAAAATTAATGAAGTTAAATGCCAAGCCCTGCTCTTAGCTTGTCCATAAAAATCAATTGTGCAAATGTTGATTTAGCCTTGTGGAGGGAAATGTGAAGAAAAAAAACTCAAAGTTTTGATTGGTCAATATCACAAAAAGATAATACAACATATGACAACATTGATAGAACCACATTGTCTTGATCATGGAAAAAATTAATGCACTGCATACTCTTCAGACTTGAACTTTAGTCCATTTCAAATTCACATTTTAAGGAAGCATAATTTATTTATATAGGACTCAACCTTGTTGAGTCATCAGAGATCCATGTCCAATGAGGAGAAGCTGAGAAATATTAATGTGACAATAATAAATATGTTTTCACATCTACAAGATAGTACCTTTTCCTAATGTTTAGTATATAAGAACCAAAACCAGAAGGGATACAACTGTCTTAAAAAGTTGAAGAATTAACAAGTAAAGCACTAGACTATCAGATGTTCACTATTAGACTGGACTAGAATCACCAATGAGTAGATTTCAGCTCAGTATATGAAAAAAATAAGAAAAAAAAAACTTATGAATATAACCACCCAACAGTGAAATAAGCTGCCCTAGAAAAGTGATCTCCTTTTCATGAGAGAGGTTTAAAGTAGAGGCTGGGTAATTACTTCTTGTGTTTTCTGTAAAAAGGGATTGCCTTTGAGCAAGAAGTTGGACAAGACAGCCTCCTTTAAGGTCTATGTTAATTCAAAGAACTTACTAAGCATCTACTACTTGCCCAGCTATTAAGAACTATAAAAAACAAACTAAATAAATTAATAAAGAGTAAAATATAGTTTTGGTTTTAAATACACAAGTTAAAACTGATTCAATTAATGTATGTGCAAAAATTAAGTAAACTATATATACTTCACATGATGAGAGATGAACTCTTTGAAATTGTCCTTTGTACTTGGCAGAACTTAGGTTAGTCTTCAAAGTATGGACAAATTTTGGTGTTATCATTTTCATCAATTGACCAACATGTAATAATTTTTATTCTTTTTTGAACTTTCTGAAATTCTGACATATATTCTACTTTCCTTTACATATGTTGTTGTTGGATGCTATCAAGTCAGATCCAACTCACAGTGACCCTAGGTAGAACAGAACAAGAAATTACCCAACACTGTGCAATGCACAGGATCTTTCTGTTTGAGCCCAATGTTGCAGTCACTATGTTTCTTCTCATGTTGAGTTATGCCACATCAGCAAAAGGAGGGCCCAGGGGTTTACTCCATTCCTGTAATTAAAGTTGACTCTACTTTGAGAAGGCAACTCATCCCCAATGGTTTCTTGAACGCCTTCCAGCCTGGGGCTTTCATTTTTCAGCACTATATTTGACAGTGCTTCTCAGCTATTCATAGGGTTTTTAAAGGCTTTTTCAGCAGTGGGCTGCCAGGTACTTCTCCTTAGTCTATCATAGTTTGGAAGTTCAGCTGAAACCTATCCACCAAGTGTGGACCTGCTGGTATCTGAAATACCAGTGGCATAGCTTTCAGCACCATAGCAGCATGCAAGTCTCCACAGCAGGACAAGCTGACGGACACATGGGGGAAAATAAACTTGTAATGCAATGGCTAAATATCTCAGGTATATTCTATACTACTACTGAAGAATATCTTATTTTGAAAAACAGTATTTTACATTTTGAAGTGAGGCAACATACTGAGAGAGAGTCATATAATGATGGGAAATGTAGTTATATTACATGACTAACATGGAATTCCCATGAATAAGACTTTGATAGTCTTATAACTTAGAGATAAAGCATATTTCTTTAAAATAAAAAGATAAACTCTCATATCTATCCTTGACTATTTTAATTAAATACAGAACTAATCAGATTCTATAATAATCCTCTAAATTTAAACTTCACAATAGATATTACTCTTAACAAAGCATCTTAGATGAGCTATAAGCAGTTAAATGGATGAATAATTAAGTGAAAGGATATAAATGCATAATATTAGATCAGTTCAATGAGTTAAAAACATGAAAATTATATGGATCAAACCACTGTAGACAACACAATTGAGATTCGGTAGAATTTGTATAAAAGCTGGTAAAATAGCTACCACTTTTTGAGAACTTATAAAACATTGGATTAAACATTTATGTATTATTTTATCTGACAATCCTATGAAATGGTTCTTAGTTCCTTCGATTTACAGGGAGAAAACTGAGAATGGTTAAGTAACTTTCACAAGATCCCACAGCTGGTAAGTGGAAAAGCCATATATCAAATCCAGCTCTGATCTCAAAACCACTCATGCATTTGTTGCTGCTGTTGTAGTTGTTAAGAGGCACGGAGTTGGCTCAGACTCATAGCACCCCAATGTAGAATAGACAAAATACTGCCTGACACTGTGCCATGCCCAGCACTATTGTCAGTGCTTCTCTGCTATTCCTAGGGTTTTCAGTGGCTGTTTCCTGAGTTGGCTCTCAGGTCCTTCTTCCAAGACTGCAGCACCAAGTATTCCCAGGAAGTCCCCCATCCAGGTACTAACCAGGCCGGACCCTGCTTATCTTTCAAAATCAGACAGGATCAGATACCAGGGTGATATGGGTATAGATATTCAGGCATTTAATCATTCAGCAAGTGACTGAGTACCTATTTCCTACCAAGAACAGAGTTAAATGTGGAGATAGTACTAGATGACACAGATGACATTTATTCAGTGATTCTTGAGGAAGTCTCATTTAGTATTAGTTACATGCCAGACATTGTTCGTGGCTCTTTGTATACCATGAGAAACAAAATAGTAAAAATCTCTGCCTCTATGAGACATATATGCCAGTTGGAGAGACACTCAATAAATGTACAAATATTATAAATATATTAGGGGAGATATGACACAGTGGTACAAAGGAAATTCCATTTCCTTCTCTCTCCTGGGAACATAACCTAACTACATTTCCCACTCACTCTTTCAGTTAAGTTTGGCCATATGACTGAACTCTATCCATTTTAACTGTACAAAAAAGAGATTATGTCATTTTAGATCTACTTTCAACACAATCTTACATATTCTCTTTCCCTAACCATCAACCAGAGGCAGAGGACAAGACCCGAGCAGAGAGAGGAGGCACATGTGAGAGCTGGAGTCCCTGAATGATTACATGGCCATCAAATGACGAAAAAAAAAAAAAAAACTATGATAGGAATAAGAAATAAATTTTACTGTTTAAGTTGATATAATTTGGTGGTTACATGTCATAACAGTAAGCTTGATGTTATTGTTGTAAACATAATAAGTAGTTACAAGTGCTGTGAAACAAGTAATAGCACTGAGAAGAGGTTCTGTTTTTAAAAGGGGGTCAGGAAGAACTTCTTGAAGAAGTGACATTTTATCTGGCACCTGATAAGAAAGAAGTGAGTCCTATCAAGTATCACAAGCAGAAGAATAAGAGTAAAGACCCCAAGGCAGAAGCAAACTTGTAACATTCAAGAAACTGAAATTGAATGCAATGTCCCAGTGAGAGTTTAATTGTAGGCTTTTGATCCAAAACAGAAAAATGAGCAAGAACTTACCTCCTCTAATAATAATTCTCGAAATATCCTTCCAAACTATCACTGAGATGAAATAAAGATGTGTAAGAGAAGTTCTTATTTCTTCACCTGCATCACTGGTACTAAACCCTGGGCAATTCTCCCCCCGCCCCCCAGGAGACATCTGGCAATCTCTGCAGACATATTTGGTTGCTACAACTGTAGGAGGTATTAATGGCAACTACAATGTAGAAACCAGGAATGTTGACAAATAAGATGATTTATCTGCCTTTGAGTATATACTCAGGAATGCTACAGCTGAATCATATGGCAGTTCTATTTTTAGTTTTAAGAGGAACCTCCATACTCATTTTCATAATAGCTATACTAATTTAAATTACAACCAAAAGTTTAAAAGGGTTCCTTTTTCACCTTTCTCTTGCCAGCATTTGTTGTTTTTTGATGTCAGCCACTCTGACTGGGATGAGATGAAATCTCAGTGTAGTTTTGATTTGCATTTCCCTGATGGTTAAGGATGTTGAACATATTTTCATATGTTTATTGACCATTTGTATTTTTTTTTTGAAAACTGTTCAGTTCTATGGCCCATTTATTAGATTGTGTTACTCTGGTGTTTAATTTTTTGAGTTCTTTATATATTCTAGATACTAATCCTGTCAGATGTATAGGAAGCAAAGATATTCTCCCATTTTGTGGAATCTCCCTTTATTCTATCAATTGTTTCCTTGGCTGGGCAAAAGCTTTTTAATTTTATGTAGACCCATTTGTCAATTCTTGATGCTATTT
Organism: Pedetes capensis; assembly: GCA_007922755.1. Classification (NCBI taxonomy): domain Eukaryota; kingdom Metazoa; phylum Chordata; class Mammalia; order Rodentia; family Pedetidae; genus Pedetes; species Pedetes capensis. The sequence goes on along the minus strand of VMDO01010595.1, from coordinate 42,652 downwards.
CCTGAGCTACTGGAGTCGTGTTGAGAAAGTACAAGCCTATGCCTATGTGTTAAAGTGTGTTCTATACACTTGCTTCAGTCATTTCAAAGTTTCCAGTTAGGATTGAGATCTCTGATCTACTTTGAATTGATTTTCATACAGAGTGACAGATATGAAACTACTTTCATTCTTCTAATATGTATATTAACTTTTCCTAGCATCATTTGTTGAAGAGATTATTTTTTCTCCAATGTATGCTTTTGGAACCTTTGTCAAAGATCAGAGGGCTATAGCTGCATGAATTTATTTCTGGGACTTCTATTTTGTTCCATTGATATTCTTGCCTGGTTTTGTGCCAGTGACAAGCAATTTTTGTTACTATGGCCCTGTAATATAGTTTGAAATCAGGTATTGTGATGCCTCCTGCATTGCATTTGCTGCATAGGATTGTTTTTGGTTATTCAGATTATTTTGTTTTTCAATATGAATTTGAGGATTTTTTTTCTATTTCTGTGAAGTATATCATTGCAATTGTGATAGGGATTGCATAGACTCTCTAGATTGCTTTTGGGACTATAGCCATTTTCACAATATTGCTCTTCTGGTCCATAAGCAAAGGAGGTCTCTCCATCTTCTAGTGTCTTCTTCAATTACTCTCCTTAGTATTTTGAAATATACATTATAGAGATCTTCAGGGTCTTTGGTTAGATTAAGTCCTCAATATTCAGTTTATTGCCTGTAGCCATAGCCCTGTGGCATCTGATCCCGCCAGATCTCAGAAGCTAAGTAGGGTTGGGCCTGGTTAGTACTTGGATGGGAGACCAGCTGGGAATACCAGGTGCTATAGGCTTGGGAGATGGACCTGGCAACCCACTCCCAAAAATCAATCTGCCATTGAAAATCCTATGAACAGCAGAGAAGCACTGACAATAATGTTTTGCCTGCTGTATGTAGGGTCGCTATGAGTCGGATCCCAACTCGACGGCACCTAACAACAACAACAACATTCAATTTATTGGCAGGCCACTATAAATGGGATTGTCACTCTGGTTTCTTTATCTTCCTGTTTATTATTAGTATCAGAATGCTATGAATTTCAGTGTAATTTTGTATCCTGACACGTTGCTGAAGAAGCTAATTAGATCTAAGAGTTTTCTAGCATCCCAAGCTTTTAGAAAAAGAATAAACAAAACCCCAAACCAGTAGACAGAAAGAAATAATAAAGATCAGAGCAGAAATTAATGAGATGGAGACTAAAAGAAAAATAAAAAGAATTGATGAAACAAAGAGATGGTTCTTTGAAAAGATAAACAATATTGACAAACTCTTAGCAAATCTCACCAAAGTAAAGAGAGCAAAGACTCAAATCAAGAAAAATAGAGATGAAAAAGAGAACACTGTAACAGATTCCAAAAAATCCAGAGAATCATTAGGGAATACTTTGGAAAATTATACTCCAAAAAACTGGAAAAGTTAGACAAAATGGATAAATTCCGAGACACATATGACCTGCCAAAATTAAGTCAAGAGGATATAAATAACTTAGACTTACAATGAGCAGAAAGATCAAAATTGTAATAAAGAGTCTCCCAACCAAGAAAAGCCCAGGACTAGGTGGATTCACTGCTGAATTCTACAAAACCATGAAAGAAGAATTAACACCAATGCTCCTCAAATTGTTCCAGAAAATACAAATGGAGGAAACACTAGCACACTCATTCTATGAAACCAGTATTACCCTAAGAGCAAAACCAGAGAAAGATACATCAAAAAAATGAAAACTACAGGTCAATATCCCTAATGAACTTAATGCAAAAATCCTTACTAAAATACTTTCAAATCCAAACTAAAATACTTGCAAAAAAATACTTCAACAACATATTAAAATGATCATACATTATGATCAAGTTGGTTTCATTCCAAGGATGCAAGGCTGGTTCAAGATACACAAGACAATAAACATAATACAGTATATAAATAGAAACAGAAACCACATGATCCTATCAAGAGATGCAGAAAAGGCCTGTGTCAAAGATCAACATCCTTTTCTCATAAAAGCCTTGAAGAAACCAGGAATTGAAGGAACATACCTCAACATAATAAAGGCAGTATATGAAAAGCTCACCAACAACATCATACTAAATGGAGAAAAACTGAAAGCATTTTCCCTAAAATCAGGAATAAGGGTGTCTACCATCTCCACTGCTATTCAATGTAGCAATTTAACTATTAGCCACAGCAATAGGACACAAGAAAGAAATAAGTAATCCAAATAGGAAAACAAGTAGTCAAATTATCTTTATTTGCAAACAACATGATTCTGTACTTAAAAGACCCTAATGACTCCACCAGAAAACTCTTAGAGCAGATAAACACTTTCTGTAAAGTAGAAGGATAAAAAATTAACATACAAAAATCAGCAGCTTTTATTTATAACAATAATGACCAGGTTGAGAAAGAAATAAGAAAAACAATCCTATTAACAACAGCTTCAAAACAAATAAAATATCTGGAAATAAACCTAACTAAGGAGGTAAAAGACCTCGACAATGAAAACTTTAAAACACTAAAGAAAGAGATCAGAAGATGGAAAGATCTCCCACGCTCATGAACTGGAAGAATCAATACTCTGAAAATAGTTATATTGCCAAAAACAATCTACAGATTTAATACAATCCCCATCAAATCCCAATGACACTCTTCACAGAAATAGAGAAAGCAATCAAAAAATTCACTTAGAAGAACAAAAGACTCTGAATCGCTAAAGTGATCCTGAGCAGAAAGAACAATGCAGAGTGCCTCACAATTCCTGATACCAAATTATACTACAAAGCTATAGTAACAAAAACTGCATGGAATTAGCATAAAAACACACATGTAGACCAATGGAACAGAATAGAGGATCCAGGAATAAATCCCTGCAGCTATAGCCACTTGCTATTTGACAAAGGTGCCAAAAATATAAGTTGGAGAAAGGACACCCTTTTCAGCAAAGGGTGCTGGGAAAACTGGATATCCTCAGGGAGAAGATTAGATCCTTCTCTCTTACCTTATAAAAAAAATCAGTTCAAAATATATCAAAGACCTTAAAAAAAACCTGGAATGTTGAAACTGCTAGAGGAAAATATAGGGGAAACACTTCAAGAAATAAGCACAAGCGGCTAGGCATGGTGGCTCATGCCTATAATCCCAGCAGCTTGGGAGGCAGAGGCAAGAGGATCCCAAGTTCGAGACCAGAGGCAGTCTGCATAACTTAGCAAGACCCTGTCTCAAAAAGTAAAAAAAAAAATGGGGTGGGGGTGCAGCTCAATGGTCCAGCACTTGCAGAGTATGCAAGAGTGAGGCCCTGAGTCCAACCCCCTGTACTGCCAAAAAAAAAGAAAGAAAGAAGCACAAGCAAGGAATTTCTGAATAGGACCCCAAAAGAATAGGCAACAATAGCAAGAATTGACAAATGTGATTGCCTGAAATTAAAAAGCTTTTACACAGCAAAGAACAATGTTACTACAGTGAAGAGACCACCTAAGAATGGGAGAAAATCTTTGCCAGCCACACATCATACAAGAGACTAAATTCTAGAATATATAAAGAGCTCGAAAAATAAACACCAAATAAGTAATGTATCCAATCAAACAATGGCCAAAAGAACTGAACAGAGACTTCACAAAAGAAGAAATATAAATGGCCAACAATTATATATAAAAAAAAAAAAGTTTAACATCCTTAGCCATCAGGGAAATCAAAACTACATTGACACCACCATCCCACTCCAGTCAAAATGGCTATCATCAACAAAACAAACAACAACAAACATTGGTGAGGATGCCGGGAGAAAGGAACCCTTACATACTGCTGGTGGGAATGCAGGGTGGTGCAGCCGCTATGGAAATCAGTATAGAATTACCTGAAAGAGCTAAAAAGAGAACTGCCTAGGATATCCCACTCCTGGAATATATAACCAAAGAAATAAAAGTCAATATACCTTAGAGATACCTGCTCATCTCTGTTTATTACAGCATTATTCACATTGGCCAAGATATGGAATCAACCTAGGTGTCCATATACAGATGACTGAATATTGAAATTGCAGTATATATACACCATGGAGTTTTATTCAATCATAAAAAAGGATAAAATCATGGTATTTGTTGGAAAATGGATGGAACTGGAGATCAACATTTTAAGCAAATTAAGCCAGACCCAGAAAGATAAATATCATGTTTTTTTCTCATATGCATATGTTAGAAATCAATATATATTCATTATTAAAACATATAGTTCATGGAAGCAAATAGGACCTAAGCATGGAAATATAATGGACTAAAGAAAAGGGGGAGGGGCAAGAAAAAATGATAATGGAAGAAAACAAATCATACATGTTGCCCTTATAGCAAAATCAGGGTGTACATATATAGACAGACATACTCACACAAAAGACATGCAATTAAAAAGGAGGCCATTGGTGGGGAGAAATGGGGTAGGAGAGGAGGGTCATAAGAGAGTAATAGGGAATTCAACATGAGCAATGTACAATGAAATGCATGTATGGAAATGTCATAATGAAATCCATTAAGTTGTACACTAAAAATTACTAATAAAAAAATTCCAATGACAGACTGCAGAAATAGAAAAAATAATTCTAAAATCCATAAGGAAACACAAAAGACTACACATGGCCAAAACAATCTTAACTGCAAAAACAGTGAAGGCAGGATAACAATATCTACATTAAACTATACTACAGGGTTATAGTGGCAAAAGTAGCTTGGTACTGGCACAAATACAGGCTTGAAAAACAATGCAACAGAATTGATGACCCAGAGATACATCCACACAACTACAGCCACCTGATTTTAGACAAAGGGGCTAAAGACATCAAAATGAGAAAAAACAGCCTCTTCAACAAATGGTGCTGGGAAAAATGCACATGCATTTGCAGAAAACTAACTTCTTTGCCTGCAGCCATAGCACTGTGGCATCCGCTCCCATCAGATCTTGGAAGCTAAGCAAGGTTGGACCTGGTTAGTACTTGGATGGAAGACATCCTGGGAACACCAGGTGCTATAGGCTTGGGAGGACTCAGCAACCCACTCCCAAAAAACAATCAGCCATTGAAAACTCTATGAATAGCAGAGAAGCACGACAATAGTGTTTCATCTGTTGTACACAGGGTCACTATGAGTTGGACACCAACTCAACACACCTAACAACAACTTCTATCATACGGAGTTCTTTTTCTTGATCTTAGGAATATATAAATTGAACTTATTCCACAAACTTGTTCCTAAAAACATAATACTAGAAGATCAGAAGTAGAAGGGCCTTTGTGCACTTTTAGCCATTCAACATGTTGTTGTTGTTGTTGTTGTTGTTGTTGTCGTCATCGTCACTAGGTGCTGTCAAATCAGGTCTGACTCATAGCAGAATCAGGTCCGACTCACAGCAACCCTGTGTACAACAGACCAAACACCACCCAACACTGTGCCATGCCTGGCACTATTGTCAGTGCTTCTCTTCTATTCATAGGGTTTTTAATAGCTGATTATCTCCAGAGTGAGCTGCCAGGCCTACAGCACCTGATATTCCCAGGCAGTCTCCCATCTAAGTACTAACCTGGCCTGACCCTACTTAGATTCCAAGATCTGATGAGATATAATGCCAGGGTGTTACAGCTCAAGACACCCAACCCTTAGTATGATGTTATAGATGATAAAACTGAGGCATGCCCCAGATAAATTAAGGGACATATCTAAATTTAAAACACACTTTAGTTCTCACCCAGTGTACCTGAATTTCCAGTACTGATGCAGTATAATGTATAGAGGCATTTGATACTGATACATCATAAGTCTTTGAAAGGAATCCTCAGTATAGAAAAATAAAAATAAAATAATCATATACACTGAGAAAAATAATCTCTAAAGAAATTCTTCATCCGTGGTTTTCTTTTCAAAATGAAGGCCATCACAAAGACTCTTGTAAAGAAATAAATTATTTTTAAAAAGGTTAGAAACTTCTAGTGTCATTTGTCTTCAGTTCAGGCTATCTCCAAAGATAACTGCAGCAGTTGTCAAAATAGAACTCCATGTCCATTTATAGCATATTAAAAACATATTTCTAGAATTCCGATTAAGATGACTGACCAGGAGTAGCTGCCATGTAACTCAGTGAAAAAAAAGGCAGGATAGGAAAGAATAGTCTTTATCCTGAACAAAGAATAATACAGAAAGCTTAGTAATAACAGGGGAAATGACAGGAATGAGCCTGCATGGAGAGAAATGAAGTCCCACATACCAAGAAGGAGTGAAGGAGATCAGCCTCAGCCTCACAGCATGCCGATCTAACAAAAGAAATGAAACCCTGCCCAAAAAGTAAACCATATTGTCCCTCAATCTGTTGAATAGACAGGTAATAAACATAAGCCACTGAATAGGGAGTCAGGAAATGCATCACCGCTGCACTCAGGAGTGAGACAGACTCATGAGGCAATTGCCAGAGTGTGGGAAAAACAGAAACAGCTTCTCTTATCTGCTGAACCAGCAGCAGAGGAGAAAGCCCCATAGGGGCAGCCTCTCAAGCCAAGTCCAGAATCCCAACAATCTAGCAAAAGATCTCCTGGGCCTGGGGCCACCATACATAGCATTTGGATGAGAAAAGGACATGTGAGGGGCAGTCGTGGGGCAGCATGAAAACAAAAAGCAGTTTCCCACACCTGCTGAACCAGGGGTGGTACAGAGAGCCCTACCCACATAGATTACCAAGTCACACACTGAAGGGCCCACCAATCTAGGAAAAGACTTAGCAGGTCTGCAGACTCTGTCCACCACACCTGAGTGTGAGATAAATGTTCAGGGAAGCTACAGGTCAATGGGAATATCAAAAGTAGTTTCCCACACCTGCTGAAAAGATGGTTAAGTGGATAGGCCCATCCACGCAGATTCTCAAGACATCTAGTGCCAGCAACCTAGGAAAAAGCTTGGTGGGTCTGCAGAAGAATTCCACAGAACCTGAGTAGGTCACTACAGCTGCCAGGCAGCTGTTGGTCTGTGGGAAAAATCAAAAGCAGTCTCTGTGTTGATAAATCTATAGCAGAATGGTGAGCCTCAACCTAAGCCATTGCCACAGTCACCCCAAGCCATTCCCAAACACCCAAGCCGTTTCCACAGTCACCCTAGGAAGGAGCGTACAAGAAAGTTGAAAAGACCTGCCTACTATTTGTGAGTTAGACTTTGTTTGGTCACCAGCCCTGGCAAATGCCAAAGAAACGTATGTATTGAGAAATCATGAGGGGGAATCTTCAGATTGTAATCCTGACTCTCACAGTGTGTGCTGTGAATCCTAATGGGAGCAATCCAGGAGGAAGGTAGGACAAGCCCAGGCTGGAATACTTGATATTGTTGGTTTTCCTTCTCTTTGTTATTTCTCTCTTTAAATTTTAATTTTCTTCACTCTTCTCACTTGTCAACTTTTTAACCATTTTTGTTAGGTGCCATCAAATCAGGTCTGACTCACAGCAACTCCATGTACAACAGAATGAAACACTCCCTGACACTATACCATGCCCAGCAGTACTGTCAGTGCTTCTCTGCTATTTATAGGGTACTCAATGGCAAGGGTTTGGCTCAGTTGGTAGTGTGCTGCTCTGTACTTTCTGAAGATATGAGTTCCATCCCAAGCACCAGCAAAATGGGAGGACATAACAATCTACTCCCGAAGCAATCCCGAAACAATCTGCCATTGAAAATCCTAGGAGGGTCTCTATGAATCTGACCCAAATTGACAACAATCTACAACAACAACAACACATTTTCATCATATCCCAAATTGAGGTGAAAAAGAAAAAGAGGAGAAAAAATAGAAGAACATGCATGTTTGTATAAGTCATACCTCTTGCACACCTCTCATCTAATCCTGTTCTCTCTCCTCCTCCACCAGCTATTCCCTTGCCTTTCATCCCTCTGCTACTGATATGTGTGTACATGTGTGTGCATGTGTGTGTAAATATATATGTTGTTAGCTGCCATCAAGAGTCTGACTCATAGCAACCACATATACAACAGGTCGAACAGTATTGTCAGTGATTCTCTGCTATTCATAGGGTTTTCCATAGCTGATTGTTTTTTTGGAGTGGGTTGCTAGGTCCTTCTCCCAATCCTATAGCATCTGGTGTTTCCAGGCAGTCTCCCATTCAAGTACTAACCAGGTCTGACCCTGCTTAGCTTCTGAGATCTGATGGGATCAGATGCCACAGTGGTAGGGCTTCAGACAGATATAGATATAGATATAGATAGATATAGATATATCACAATTAAGGTCAAATCCTAAAAGTTACTCTACACTCTCCCTATCATTGCCTTTCCTTAGACAATTTCATAACTACTGGGTGAATTTAAATTAGGAGAATCAAAATTATAAACCTGGATGTGTTAGGATTGATTACCACAAAATCAGACTGTTTTGTTCTTTCTGAGAGATAGGGGAAACCAAAACCTTAAAAGTAGCCTGTATAAAAAGAACATCCAAAATAAATTGGGAAGAAATAACCAGATTAACTGATGCAGATGACCCAAAACAGAAGCACATGAACCTGAAAAAGCAAGATGATAAGAGATGCCCCAAAGTCCTGAACTCCACAGTAAACAAAAACAAAGAAGCTAAAATGCTCAGTTTGCCAAAGAATTCAAAAGACTACTAATAAAAATAGTAAGTGACCCCCATGAAAACAAGAATAAGCACATGAATACAATCCAGGCACTTGACAAAAACTATCAAACTTACAAGAAAAATTAAGCAAATAAATTGAGATCTTTAAAAAAAACAAACAGAAATTCTGGGCATAGAAAACACAATAAATAAAATAAAAGTTAGAGTAGAACACAACACCAACAGACTGGACCAGGCAGAAGAAAGAGTATCAGTGATGGAAGGCAAGGACAAAGAGGTAATTCAATAAGTTATAAAGTGAAAAAAAATATGACCACAAGTTTCAAAAAGTATGAGATAATATGAAGAGACATAAACTAAGAATGCTAGTAGTAGAAGAAGGAATTGAAGCTGAAACAAAAGGCTTAGAAAATCTATTCAACAAAATATTAAGAAAAACCTTCCAAATATGGGAGAAGAAATATTGACCCAAATAACAGAAGCATCCAAAAATCCAAATAGACATGATCAGGAAGGAACCTATCTACATCATATTATAGTTGGAATGCTAAATCTTTAAAGCAAAGAAACCATTCTAAAGGATGCGAGAGAAAAATGCCAACTCACCTACAAACACAAACCCATCAAAATGACATCAAACCTCTGAAAAATAATCCTAAAGGTAAGGAAAGCATGGACTGATACATTCCATATCCAGAAAGCAAATGACTACCAACTTCATTGTTACTGATGGTAGGTACCATCATGTTGTTGTTCTTAGGTGGCGTTGAGTCAGTATCCAACTCATAGCGGCCCTCTGTACAACAGGGGAAACACTATTGTCAGTGCTTCTCTGCTGTGCATAGGGTTTTCAATGGCAGATTGATTTTTGGGAGGGGGTTGCCAGGTCCTTCTCCCAAGCCTACAGCTTCTGGTTTTCCCGGGTGGTCTCCCATCCACGTACTAACCAGGCCCGACTCTGCTTAGCTTCTGAGATCTGATGGGATCAGATGCCACAGGGCTATGGCTGCAGGCAGGTACCATCATAGCAATCCTATATACAACAGAATGAAATATTCCCCAATTTTGTGCCAGGTATATGATCTTTATTATGTTTAAGCCCATTGTTGCAGCAAATGTGCCAAACCATATAGTTGAGAGTCTTCCCTTTTTACGTTGACCTGCCACTCTCCCCAAACATGTCTTTCTCCAGGGATTGGTCCCCTCTGACAACATGTCCAAAATATTTAAGACACACGCATCTGTCAACTTGCTTACTGTGAAGGCTTTTGTGTTTCTATGATGCTGTAATCTATGCCACCTGTATTAAGGATACCACCAGGGTCACCCATGGTGGACAGTTTTCAGCTGAGCTTCCAGACTAAGACAGACTAGGGAGTAGGACCTGGCAACCCACTCCCAAAACAGCTAGCCACTGAAAACCCTATGAATAGCAAAGAAACACTGTCAGATATAGTGCTGGAAAATTAGCCCCCAGGGTGGAAGGCACTCAAAAGATTACTGGGAAAGAGTTGCGTCCTCAAAGTAGAGTCTACATTAATGGCAAAAATGTAGTAAAACCCCCAGGCGCCTACATTTGCTGATGTGGCACAACTCCAAATGAAAAGAAATAGCTATAAACACGCATTAATAATTGGAACATGGAATGTATGTAGTATGAATCTAGGAAAATAGAAATCATTAAAGGAGAAGTGGAATGCATAAACACTGACATTCTTGGCATCAGTGAGCTAAAATGGACTAGTATGGACGATTTTGAGTCAGATAATCATATGGTTTACTATGCTGGGAATGACAAACTAAAGAGAAATGGGATTGCATTCATTATCAAAAAAGACATCTCAAGATCTTTCCTGAAATGCAATGCTGTCAATAACAGAATAACACTCATATGCCTACAAGGAATGCTAGTTAATATGACTATTATTCAAATTCATGCAACTTCCACTAAGGCCACAAATGAAGATAGGGAAGATTTCTACCGGCTTCTATAACCTGAAATAGATCAAACATGCAATCAGGACACACAAATAATTACTGGTGACTGGAATACAAAAGTTGGAAACAAAGAAGAGGCTCAGTAGTTGGATAATATGGCCTTGGTGACGAAACAATGGTGCTGGAGATCACATGATAGAATTTTGTCAGACCAATGACCTTTTCATATCAAATACATTTTTTCACCAACATAACGACACACATGGCAAGTATACACATGGACTTCACCAGATAGAACATACAGGAACCATATTGAATACATTTGTGGAAAAAAACAATGGAAAAGCTCCATATCAAATATCAGGACAAGATCAGGTACTGATTCTGGATTAGACCCTCAACTTCTCATATACAAGTTCAAACTGAAACTGAAGAGAATTAGAACAAGTGTTCAAGAGCCAAAGTATCACCTTGAGTATATCCCACCTGGATTCCAAGACCACCTCAAGAGCATATTTAATGCATCAGACACAAGTTACAGAAGACTAGATGAGTTGTGGCATGACACCAAAGATACCATTCATGCAGAAATTAAAAGGTTACTAAAAAAAAAAAAAAAAAAAAAAAAAAAAAAAAAAAAAAAAAAAAAAAAAAAAAAAAAAAAAAAAAAACAGGAAACAAAAGACAAAATTACAGGTCAAGAGAGACTCTCAAACTTGCCCTGGAACGTCAAGCAGCTAAAGTAAAAGGAAGACATGATGAAGTTAAGGAACTAAAGATTTCAAAAAGCAGCTGAGGAGACAAAAACAAATATTACAATGACATGTGCAAAGAGGTGGAGACTGAAAACCAAAAGGGAAAAACACACTGTTTTTCTCAGGCTTAAGGAACTGAAGAAAAAATTCAAACCTCAAGTGGCAACATTGAAAGATTCTACAGGGAAAATATGAAATGATGCAGAAAACATCAAAACAAGATGGAAGGAATACACCTAGTCATCATACAAAAAAGAACTGGTAAATGACCAACCATTCAAGAGGTTGCATATGAAGAGGAACCAATGGTATGGAAAGACAAAGTAGAAGCTGCCTTGAAGGAATGGGTACAACACGAGGCTCCAGGAATTATGGAATACCAATAAAGATGTTTCAACAAACAGATGCAGCACTAGAGGTGCTAACATGTTTATGCCAATAGATTTGGAAAACAGATACCTGGCCAACTGACTGGAAGAGATCCATATGTGTGCCTATTTTCAATAAGGGGCTCCAAGTGGATGTGGATAATATTGAACAATATCATTAATATCACACATAAGCAAAATTTTACTAAAGACCATTCAAAAGTAACTGCAACAGTATATAGACAAGGAACTGCCAGAAAATCAAGCTGGATTCAGAAGAGGGCAGGGAACCAGGGACATTAGCTGAAAGCACAGAATATCAGAAAGGTGCCTATGCTTTATTGACTATGCAAAGACATTTGACTGTGTGGATCATAACAAATTATGAATAATATTGCCAAGAATGGAAATACCAGAGCACCTAATTGTATTCATGAGGAATCTGTATATGAATCAGGAGGCAGTTACTCGAACAGAATAAAGAAACAATGCCTGGTTTAAAGTTGAGAAATGTGTGTCGGGGCTGGATCTTTTCACCATCTCTCTTAAATTTCTATGCCAAGAAAATAATCTGAGAAGCTGGACTTTATGAAGAAGAATGTGGCATCAGCATTGGAGGAAGACTCATTAACAACATGCATTTTGCAGATGACACAGCTCTGCTTGCTGAAAGTGAAGAGGATTTGAAACATTTACTGATGAAGATCAAAGAACACAGCCTTCAGTATAGATTGTGACCAAACATCAACAAAACAAAAATCCTTATAATTGGGTCAGTATGCAGCTGTACAATAAATGGAGAAAGGATTGAAGTTGTCCATGATTATGCTGTACTTGATTCTGCAATCAACACTCATGGAAGCAGCAGTCAAGAAATCAAAAGACACATTGCTCTGGGAAAAGCTGTGGTAAAAGATCTCTTTAAAGTACTCAAAAGTAAAGATGTCACATTGAAGATGAAGGTGTGCCTGACTCATGCCTTGGTATTTTCAGTCACAGCATATGGTTGTGAAAGCTGGACACTGAACAAGGGAGACAGGAGAAGAATTATGCTTTTGAATTATGGTGTTGGAGATGATTAATGAATATACCATGGACTGCCAAAAGAACCAACGGATCTGTCCTAGAAGAAGTGCAACCAGCGGGCTCCTTGGAAGCAAGGATGGCTACACTGCCTCTTACGTATATGGGACATGTAGTCAGGAGGGACCAATCCCTAGAGAAGTACATCATGTTTGGGAGAGTGGTAGATCAACGAGAAAAAGGAAAACTTTCCACTAGATGTACTGACACAGTTTCTGCAACAATGGATTAAATGAAATCATGTGCCCGGCACAGAATCGAGGAGTATTTCAATCTGCTGTATGTATGATTGCTATGAGTCAGACTCGACTTGATGGCACCTAACGACAACAACTGTTCACACTTACAACTTTAAATTGTATGTCAATTATATTTAAGTAGGGTAAATCTTCATTACCTAATAAAGCTCTTCCTATAGTTTGGAAAGCATTTAAAGGCAACTCTGGATAAGGAAAATGGTAATGAACAGTAAGATGAGACTATGACATCTGTGGCAAAAACTTGCTCCTGTGTCCCCCCAAAACTGAATACAGCTAAGTTTTTCCTGAAAACAGTACAATTTAATAGCTCTCTGCATATCATAGGAAGTTTTTATTACCTTCTGGCTTGATGGGTAATATTCCATAATGCCCTAGGCACTATTTATTTCCACTAGTCAAATACAGTCTGTTCTGATTCTCATGAAAGCAACATTCAGATATAGGGTAGTTAATAGCATTCTAGGAAAATTGATTCAATAAATGTATACTTGCATATAATTTACTGTGTAGTTAATCATATTTTGTTAAAATTTTCAGGGTTAAATGGTATAATTGACTATAATTTTTTTTCCTCTTCCTCAAAATATTGTCACTCACCAGAAACATGTATCAGTACATAAACATACCTACTCTGTATGTTAAGAATTGCATGGTGAGCATTTACACAGAGATAAAATATGTGATAGACTCTGCCTTTAAATAGTTTATGATCTAATTGAATATAGCTGGACTCAGAGGAAAGTTAGGTAAGATAAGAAGAATATGCTAAAGAACATAACCTTCAATCTTCCAGGACCAAAACAATTTGTGGTATACATTTCTACCAACACTTTATAACTCAAAGTTCTGTATCAATATTATCAATACTATTAAAAACAAAAAATTATGTCAGGAAGCACCAAGAATAAAATGTAAAAACACAATTAATAATGACTTATTAAGTAATTGTTTGGGATTGGAGTATAGCCCAGTGGTAGAGTGCTTGCCTAGCATATGCCAGGTCCTGGGATAAATAAGCAAACCAACAAATATTTACCAGGCATTATAACATGTATTTTATAATATACTTAAAGAGCATATGATGGTATCTCATTTTCAAGAAGGTTACAATACATAGGCAACTTAATATTCTATGATGTAAACTTTAGTATCAGGCCTTACTTTGAAAATTATAACTTATTGGTAAACTGCTTATTCTTTTTTTTTTTTTTTTTCAGTACTGGGGGATGAACCCAGGGCCTTGAGCTTGCATGCTTTACAAGTGCTGTACCACTCAGCTACATCGCCAGCCCATTTTTTTACTTTTTAAGATAGGGTCTGGCTAAATTACGCAGACTACCTCTGCTCTTGAATTCGCAATCCTCTTGCCTCTGCCTACTGAGTCGCTGGGATTACAGTCATGTGCCACCATGCCCAGTTCAAACTGCTTATTTTTTATTGACCTTGATCTTAATTTATAACAGGCAAGCCTGGCATAGTGGTGCACAACTCTAATCCCAGTGATGTGGGAGCCTGAGAAAAGAGTATTGCAAATTCAAGACCAGAGCCACCTTGCACAATTTAGCAAGATCCTATCTGAAAACTTAAAAATTAAAAAATGGGCTTCAGGTACAGCTCAGTGACAGAGTACTTGTGATATAAGGGCAAGGCTCTAGGTCCAACTCCCAAGTACCACAAAAAAATTTGCAAAATGAAAGTAGCAATGTATCTGTGGACAAGATTGAAGTAAGATGTCAAACAGCTAACACAAATTGCCTTCAAATTGTGCTTCAGAGAACTCTAGAGTCTGTAACACCATAAGGTACCATAGGAATTCGGGAGACAACCTTTAAATTAAGGCTTACATACTTTAAAACAATTAATAAAAATTTGAGGAGCACTGTCATAAGCCAGATATCTTTGGGAAAGAGAGCTAATTAGTTTGGCAAAAGCAAAAGTTTCTTGTGTTAGAAGAAATGATAGAGTAATCTCAGGTTCTGGAGAGCTTTGGATACCTGGACAAGGAATTTGGTCTATGCAGTATCAATTATAAGGAATAGGAGAATTAACTCATCAAGGCAAAAAGTGTAGAAATGTTAATTTGGCATTAATAGGATCAACTAAACATAGATAAAAATACAAAACCCAATAAAATGATGTTTCCATGATTAAAGTGTGGTTTAATAACTGTTTTAACTACACTGGGCATATAGGAAATACAAAGGAAAGACTATGTCAAAAAATTGAAGCAAGTCATGGTTCAGTTCTGAAAATAACAGGAAAAAATAAAATCTTATCTCAGAGGAAAGGAAAGTGATATGGAGAAAAAGTGAAAGTCACTTAACAAATTCTAATAATCAAATATCAAAAATACTCCATGATAAAAAGACAGGATCAAAATAAGGCCTAACTAGTTATTAGGTGGGCTGGGATTTAGCTCAGTGGGTAGAGCGCTGCGCTGCAGTCTCTGAGGCCCCAAGTTCAATTCCCAGCACTGCAAAAATGGGAGAAGGGCCTGGCAATCCACTCCCAAGGCAATCCTGAAACAGTCAGCCATTGAAAACCCTATGAGGGTCGCTATGAGTCGGATACTGACTTGACGGCACCTAACAACAACAGTTATTAGGTACCAGAAGAGCTGCAAAAAGTGAATAAGGCAGATAACAGATAAGAGAGCAGGAGCTATGACTAGAAACCAAGTTCAGGAACTAGCATAGACAAAGAAGGTAGCATTTATAGAAATTTTAAAAGTTACCTAATTTAATTCCAAAGGATGACATCTAGTTTTACTACGCTCCTTTTAAATTGTGGCTTAGAAGTGCCTACAGGCACAGTGTGACTTCTTAAAGGTTTGGATCACAAATTGACAAGGACTTTGTAAGTAATAAGAAATAGAAGGGAAAAGAAAGAAATCAAAATTTCATAGTTTAGAATATGTATAATTTGAAAAGTAACATTAGCATCCATAGAAACAAGAAAGCCACGTTAGGGGACAGTTCCAGATATCAGAGTATAAAGTGTGAGGAGAGAAGTAATAGAAGAAACCAATATGCTGAAAATGCACAACTAGTATAATGTCTAAAACACAGTGGAGGCTTAATAAATATTTCTTGGATAAATTCATGAATAAATGAGCAAGTGATTTCCACTATATCACAGGAGAATGAAGTAAAAGTAGCACCATAAAGTGAATAAAAATGATAACTTAGGAAAGTCAATGAGTTTCACATAAGAATCATTAGTAACCTTCAAAGAAGAATGATACAGGCACATACAAGGTAGGTTGTATTTTTTTTTTTGGCTTAATAAATTTTGTTCTTTATAAATGTTGTTGGGGAACAGGGTCATAAGACTTTTTCTATATCCACTACGCAACCATTTTATCATTTTTGCTTACACATTCATCAGCTTACATGTTTTACCTAACCATATTTCCCATGTGTCTACACTCATACCACTGTTTTACAATAATGTTTTGCCTGTTGTATATAGGATTGCTATGAGTCAGACATTGACTTGACAGCACCTAACAACAATTTCCCACATATTCATATAGGTGGATCATCTATTTTAAGATTTTCCTCTTCTCCTTTTCCCCTCTACTTTATTTCCCCTCGCCTTCCCCTTTTCCCCAACCCCCACTCCTACCCACTGAATCCTCCCCCTTCTTTCAACTTTGTTTATATTTTCCCCTAAAAATTAATTGTTCATTTTATATATCTACATACATATAATTTTTTTCCCTTATGTTATATTTAGCTCCCACATACGAGTAAGAACATTTGGTATTTTTCTTCTTGGGACTCAATTAGATCACTTAAGATGATGTTCTTCAGTTCCATCCATTTTGCAACAAAAGAAGAATTTCATTCTTCTTTATTGCTGAGTAAAATTGCATTGTGTATATTTTCCACAATTTTTTAATCCACTCCTTTGTTGATGGACATCTTGACTGAGTCCATACACTTGTGATTATGAAGAATTCTACATAAATACAGAAATGCAGGTGTTCCAGAGGTATAAATGGTAGTTCTCATCTTAGTTTTTTATGGTACCTCCATATTGATTTCCAAAGTGGCTAAATTAATTTACAGTCCCACCAGCAGTATAAAAATGTTCCTTTTTCTCTGCATTCTTCCAAATATTTATTATTTTTGTTAATCTTGGCCATTGTTACTGGAATTAGATGGAATCTCAGTGTTGTTTTGATTTGCATTTCCCTAATGGCTAGGGATATTGAGCATTTTTTCATGTGTTCATTGGCCGTTCATACTTCCTCATTTGAGAACAGTCTGTTCAGTTCCCTTTCCCATTTAATGGGTTGTTGTCTTAGTGTTTGATTCTTTAAGTTCTCTGTATATTCAGAAATTAGTCCTTTGTCAGATGTGTAGGATGCTAAGATTTTCCCAAATGTGTGGGCTCTCCCTTTACTCTGTTGCTTGTTTCCTTTGCTGTAAAAGAAGCTTTTTAGCTTCATGCAATCCCATTGTCATTTGTTTGTGCAGTTTCCTGGGCAACTGGAGTCTTGTTGAAGAAATACTTGCCTATGCCTATGTGTTGGAGTATATTCCCTATCTCTTCTTCTAGTCGCTTTGAGGTTTCTGATTTAATGTTCGGGTCTCTGATTCACTTTGAGCTGACTCTCATACAGACTGAGAGATACAGGTCTATTTCCAGTCTTCTGCATAGGGATATTCAGTTTTCCCAGCACCATTTGTTGTAGAGGTTTTCTTTTCTGGATTGAATGTTCTTAGCCCCTGTGTCTAAAATCAGGTGGCTATACTTGCATGGGTGTTTCTCTGTGTCTTCAATTCTGTTCTACTGATTTTCAAGCCTATTTTGTGCCAGTACCCAGCTGTTTATGTCACTATGACCCTGTTGGATAGTTTGAAGTAAGGTATGGTGATCCCTCCTGCAGTTTTTGCTGCTAAAAATTGCTTTAGCTATATGCAGTCTTTTGCACTTCCATACAAATTTAGGATTTTCTATTTCTGCAAAGCCTGTCATTGGAATATTGATGAGGATTGCAAGAAATCTATAAACTGTTTTTTTGTAGTATAGATATTCTGACAATATTAATTCTCCCAATCCATGAGCAAGGCAGGTCCTTCCATCTTCTAGTATCTTTTGCTATTTCTTTCTTTAATGTTTTGAAGTTTTCCTTGCAGAGATCTTTAGGGTCTTTGGTTAGGTTGACTCCTAAATATTTGATTTTTTGTTGTGCTGCTGTGAATGCAATTGGGCCATGATTTCTTTCTCTTCCAGTTCACTACTGGTATAAAGGAAGGCTACTGATTTTTGAGTGCTAATTTTGTATCCTGCTAGTTTGCTGAAGGAGCTAATTAGCTCCAAGAGTTTTCTAATGGAATTTTTGGGGTCTTTAGTTAGAGGATCATATCATCTGCAAATAAGGATAATTTGGCTTCTTCTTTCCCTTTCTGTATTCCTTTAATTTATTTCTCCTGCCTGGCTAGGACTTCAACTACAATACTGAATTAGAGAGGAGACTGTGTACATCCTTGTATTGTTCCTGGTCTTAGGGGGAATGCTTTTAATTTTTCCCCACTTAATCTGATGTTGGCTGTATATTTGTCATAAATAGCCTTTATATTGTTGAGATATGTTCCTACTATGCTCCATTTCTTTAGGACTTTTATCATGAAAGAATATTGTACTTTGTTGAAGGCCTCCTCAGCATCAATTGAGATGATCATGTGATTTCTGTCTGCAAGTCTCTTGTCACATTGAATTACATTGATTTTCATATGTTGAAACAGCCTTGCGTCTGTGGAATGAACCCCACCTGGTTATAGTGCCTGATCCTTTTCATGGGTTGGTGAATTCTGTTTGCCATAATTTTATGGGTGATTTCTACATCAATGTTCAACAGGGAAATTAGTCTGTAATTCTCTTTCCTTGAAGAGTTCTTATCCAGTTTTAGCATCAGGGTGATACCAGCTTCATAGAATGAGTTTGGAATTATCAATTCCTTTTCTATTTTATGAAATAATTTGATGAAAATAGGTATTAATTCTTCTGTGAAAGTCAGAGAGTATTAAGTTGTCACCCTCTCAGGACCTTAGCTTTTCTTTGTTAGGAGGTATTTTATTACTGTCTCTAATTCAGTGAATGTAATGGGTCTGTTTAATTTGCTTTTGTCCTCTGGACTTTGTTTTGGTAATGCATATGCATTAAGGAATTTGTCCATTTCTTCTGCATTTTTGTTTTTTTGAGGAGGACAACTTCTCCAAGTAGTCTCTGATGATCTTCTGGATTTTGTTGGTAGCTGCCATTATGTGTCTTTGTCATTTTAGGTGTTTTTTTTTTTTAATTTGGGCATTTTTCTGTTTCTTTTGATGAGTCTGGTTAAGGGAGTATCAATTTTGCTGACCTTTTCAAAGAACCAGATCTTGGTTTCATTTATTCTTTGTATTGTCATTTTAGTTTCTAGTTGGTTAATTTCTTCCTTGAACTTGGTAATTTCTAAGTACATCTTTTAGAGTTGGCTTGTTGTTTCCCTTCTAGTGTCGTAAGGTATGTCATTACATTTTTTAATTGGGCCTTCTCTAACTTAATGATGAAAGCTCACATTGTTATGAACTTCCATTTTAGAACTGCCTTTGCTATAGCCCATAAAACTTGGTAGGATGTTTTCATCCTCATTTGACTGTAGGAATATTTGCATTTCCTCTCTGATCTGTTCAATTACTCATTAATCACTTAGGAATGTCTTAGTCTTCATTTGTAACATTTCTAAAATTTTTCTTGCTCTTGAGTTCTAATCTTGTTCCATTGTGATTTGATAAGGTACAGAGAATGATGTCAATTTATTTGTATTTGTTAAGGCCCACTTTGTGAACTAAAATGTAGTTTATTTTAGAAAAAAATTCCATGAGGTATTGAGAAGAATGTGTATTCCACATCTAATGGATAGAAGTTTCTGAAGATATATGTAAGGTACAGTTGGTCTACAGTGCTGTTTAAGTCTATTGTTTCTCTGCTGATTTTTTGCTTTGATGACCTGTCTCTTGAAGAAAGTGAGGTAGTAAAATATCCCACAATTATAGTGTCTGGTCCAATATGTTCCTTTATCTCTAATAAAGTTTGTTTTATGAAGCTAAGTGCACCTATATTTGGTGAATAAATATTCAGTATCATCATGAGTTCCTAGTTGACTGTTCCTTTTATTAGTATGGAGTGAATATCTTTGTCTCTTCTAACTTGGAGTTGAAGTCTAAATTGTCAGAAGTTAGGATCATTACTCCTGGTTTTTTTTGGTTTTTTTTTTTTTTTTTTTTTTTTTTTTTTTTTTTTTTTTTTTTTTTTTTTTTTTTTTTTTTTTTTTTTTTTTTTTTTTTTTTGGTTTTTTGTGTTTTTTGTTTGTTGGTTGGTTGGTTGGTTGGTTTGGTTTCCATGGTCTTTGTGGATGAAGGGAGTTTCTTGAATCCCATAAATTAAGGGGTTTTGTTTTTTAATCCAGTTGGCTGGTCAGTGCCTCCTGAATGATGAGACAATTGACATTTAGGGCAATTATTGAGAGGAGTTTATTAGCCTGCTCTTATTAGTCTGTTATTTGGCATGAGGGGGGGTGGGGGTGGATGTGTGTGTGTATTTTTGATTCATGTTTATCCAGTTGTATTCTCATGTTCCCTCATAGTTATTATTCATTCCTTTGATCTTGCATGTGGGATTGTCTTACATCTTCCATATGTGATGTTTTATTAAGAATCTTCTCCAATGCTCACCAGGTGATCACAAATTGCTTAAATTTACCCATATGGAATGTCTTGGACTCTCCATCTATTTTAAAAGATAGCTTTGCTGGGTAATGTAATATTGGTTGACAATTAATTCTTTTTCAGGACTTGAATGATGTCTGACCTTTCACTGCCTTTAAAGTTGTTGAGACCTCACCTATTATTCTGATGGGTTTTCCTTTATAAGTGAGTTAGTTGGTGTTTCTCTCTTGCAGGTTTTAAAATAGATTCATTGCTCTCTAAATTTACCATTCCACTTATACTATGTCCTGGAGAGGATCTGTTCTGGTCTACAATATTTGGATTTCTGGATGCTTCAGTTGTACAGGCATCTACATCTTTCCTTAGTTTGGGGATATTTTCAGCTATTATTTCTTTGAAAAGATTTCCTAGTCTCCTAGTGTTATTTTCAGCTTCTTTGTGAACCTCTGAATTCATAGGTTGCATCTCTTCAATTTATTGAAGACCTCCTTGAAAGTATTGACCATACTGTCTTATCTTTCTTTCTTGATATCAAAACAGATAAGATCCTCAACTTTTTCTTTAGTATCAGATATTCTGTTTTCAGCTCCATCTAGTCTGAATGCTGAAGATTCTGCTCTAATATTAAGATGATTGAATTTGCTTTGAAATTCCATCATTTCTGCTTGATTCTTCTTCAGGATCTCAATTTCTTTGCTGAATTTTTCTTCTAAGTTAGATAATTTTTATTAAACATTTCAATTGCTCTCATTGTGGTATCGTTCAGGTCTTTCAACATATTTATAAGCAGGTATCTAAATTCATTTTCTGGTATCCCTAAGAATCCCTTTACTTTAAAATTACCTGTTGAAAGGCTTTGGTCCATTGGGGCTTCCCATCCAACATGACCTTTCACATTTTGTGTTTTTTTTTTTATGTTGAGGATTGACCATTGGTTGGTCTGAATGCAATGTCTAGTCATTGCAAGGGTATAAGAAGGCCAATTTTGGTTTTGACAAATAAATTTGAGAGATACTGATGGACTAGTATAACCTAGCCTGCAGCCATAGCCCTGTGGCATCGGATCCTGTCGGATCTCAGAAGCTAAGCAGGGTCGAGCCTGATCAGTACTTGAATGGGAGACCACCTGGGAACACCAGGTGCTATAGGCTTGGGAGATGGACCTGTCAACCCCCTCCCAAAAATGAACCTTCCATTGAAAACCCTATGAACAGCAGAGAAGCACTGACAATAATGTTTTACCTGTTGTACATAGGGTCCCTATGAGTCAGATACCAACTTGACAGCACCTAACAACATAACCTAAACCAAGTACTAGATCAAAATTATGGTTAGTGAGGTAGGTAGTAAAATGGTTTCAATGTCCATGGATGTAGCAGACGAAGTAAAGTGGTGTAGGGGAAATCTAGTAAGATGATCAGAACTAGCCAACTTTTCAGAGGTTTTCTGCCAGAAGTTCACTTGTGAGCCACTCTCCATATTAACTGCTCCTGTCTGGTCCACAAATCAGCTCCAGAATGATTGTGGTGTGGTCTTTTTTCCCATGTGGGTCAGGCTCCATGCCCCAACTCCACTGCATGGAAAGAGGTTCTTCCCACACACTCTCATACTGGCAGGATGATGGTAGGTCTCTAAAATCATTCCCTCTAGTAGGTCTCAGCCTTGGGCTCCTGTACCACATTCCCATCACAGTCTCTGCAGCCAGCACCTCCCTGGCTACTTTTCTCCACTTCCAGCCTTCTGGCCTCCTGATCATGCCACAGAACAACCAATCCCTTCCAGCTTACAATTCCAGCAGCATCAGAGGCTAGGGAGGCAACAGTCCCTCTCCTCAGCTATACCACTGTCCCCAGAGTCCCTTCAGTGGGGCCACACAGTCTGGCCCAGATCCCAAGGGCAGCATCTGTGAGACTAGGCACCAATTGATGGCCACTCTGGGTAGCATCTTCTCAGGAGGATTTTGTTGACATCTCCTCTTTTTTCTCACAGTACCACTCACCAGCCAAGAGCTCTTGTGGACGCCACTGTATCAGCTGGAATTTCTCACCATGGTTTGTACTGGGTTGGAGACTCTGAGGTGTCACCCAGCCATTTCCACCTCTTCATGGTCATTTTAATTTTAACTTTTTGGTCTGTTGTACTCACATAGTCCTTTTTTCAATAATCAAAACCTGCTATCAAAATATTCTCTGTTCTGAGTAGAGAACTTTGTTTCTATCCCTAGCTCTGTTATCTTTCCTGGTTAAGGCATGGTTACTAATCATCCACCATCTTGAAATCCTCTTGATACCAGGTACTTGTAAAGATAAAAAAAGAAAGGATTTATAAGAAGAGGACTAGTAGCATTCTACTAAAAATTGTCAAAGTATTAAGCAACAAGAGAAGATAAGTGGTTTATTGGCAGCAGAATCAACACAGGAGCTCATTTTTGTTAAATCTCATATCGTATATGTGATGAGATATCATGCACTACATACATAAAATGTGAATTCCTTTTCTCTCTCTGAGTCTGATTGTATGGCAGGATTTTACAAAAGACTTCCCTGGACATATGCCTCAGCTTTCATCATAATTTGTCCAATATCCCTAAAATAAGCCTTTAAAATGCCATTTCTAGGATCCAGCGTTTATCACTTCATAGTGTTGAAAGCTGACAATGAAACATGATTTTTTTCCCTCCACTGGCACATCAATAAGCCAAAGAGAAATCAAACAAATCTCTCCACATCATATCATGGTGAAAATTATAAAACTATAAAACACAGAAACAACATTAAAAGAGAAAAATGCCAACTTATCTACAAAAGAAGACACATCGGAATAACATGAGACCTCTCAGTAAAAACTATAAAAGCCAGAAAAGATGTAATGTTATAATACAAGCTTGGGGATCAAATAAATGTCAATCAAGATTACTATATCCAGCAAAGTTATCTTTCAAATTTGATAGAGAAATAAGGACCTGACACAACAAAGACAAACTTAAAACAACTGATGACCACCAAGCTAGTACTGCAGATGATACCATCAGTAATTTTAGACACACAAGAAAGATAGTCCCAAGAAGGATTGTTTAGGAGAGAATAAACTTTATGAGAGGAATTGAGAAACAAAGGACAACTAGGAAAAAAATCAAATATATTTAATTCAGGAACCCAGCAAGTTCCTAAAATAGATTATAAGAGAGAAAGAACAAAAGAAAAATTTCAAACCAATCTGGAAAATAACGAACAAAATTGCAGGAATCAGCAATCACCTTTCAATTATAACCCTAACTGTACTGGTCTCAACACTCCAATTAAAAGATGTAAACTAGCTGACTATTTCAAAATACGGTATCAAATTATTTGTTGTCTGCAAAAGACATATCTCATTGGCAAAAACACACACAAAGACTCAAAGTCACTGGATAGAAAACTATAGAACAGGCAAGTAGAAGTAGGAAACAAGTAGAAGTGGCCATTAATATATCTTATGAAGTATACTTAAAGCCAAAATTAATCAGAAGAGATAAATCTGGTCACTACAAATCAATCAAGGGAACAATCCAGCAAGAAGATATAACAACAGTAAATGCAGATACACCAAACATAAATGTACTCAATTACATTTAAAAAAACTACTGGACATAAAAGGATAGATGCAGATACAATAATAGTGGGTGACTTCAATACACACTTTTGCCAAAAGATTGTCCAGAAAAAATATCAGCAAAGAAACCTCCTAGTTAAATTATATCATAGATGAAATGGACTTAGTAGACATATACAGAATATTCCATCCAATAACAGAATACACAGTATTTTCAGCAGCCCATGGAACTTTTTCTAAAATAGGTCATATTGTAGGCCATAAGGCAAGTCTTAAGAAATAGATGTAATTTCTTATAAGATCATTGTGGAATAAAACTAGAATTCAATAGGAAGAGAAGCTACAGAAACTACACAAATACATGGAGATTGATCAATAAACTCTTTAATGACCAGCTGAGTTATTGAAGAAATCAGAGATAAAATTTTAAAATTCCTCAAATAAAATGAAAACCAAAACACAACTTACCAAAATGTTTGGGATACAGCAAAGGAAATTCTAAAAGTTTATAGCTATGAGTGCTCATGTCAAAAAACCAGGAAGGAGTCAAATAAATAGGCAAATGATGCACCTCAAGGTATGTGACAACCAAGAGGCCAAATCTAAAATTAGTAGATAGAAAGAAATAATAATCATCAGGGCAGAAACTAATGAAATTGAGACTAAAAGAACACACACAAAAAAAAAACTGATCAAAGAGTTGGTTCTTTGAGCAGATAAACAAGATCAACAAGCCCTTAGGCAAATAAACCAAAAGAAAGAGAAAGAAAACCCAAATTAAAATCAGGAATGAATAAAAGGGACATTACAACAAATATCAATGAATTTTGGAAGATCATTGGGGAATATTTTGAATATTTATACTTAAATACATTGGAAAACATAGATGAAATGAATAGATTGCTAGACATATATGCCATATCAAAATTAAACTAAGAAGATGTAAACAAATAAACCTACAATGAGCAATGAGATTGAAGCAATAATAGTATTCAAACTAAAAAAAGAGCCAGAATCAGGCAGATTCACTGCTGAATTCCTCCAGACCTTTAGAGAATAATTAACACCAATACACCTGAGATTATTTCACAAAGTAGAATAGGAAGGAATACTACCAAATGCATTTGATGAAGCCAGTATCACTTTGATACCAAAACCAGTAAGGACAAATAGAAAAAGAAAACTAGAAACCAAAATATCTCTGATGAATACAGATGCAAAAATCCCCAAAAAATACTCACAAGTTGAATTCAATAACACATTTTAAAAATGTACATCATGATCAAGTTAGTTTCATTCCAGTTATGCAAGGCTAGTTCAACACATGCAAATCAAAATGCAATACAGTACATAAATGAATGAAAGATAAAAACCACATGATTATCTCAATAGATGAAGAGAAGCTTTTGATAAAGTTCAACATCCCTTCATGATACAAGCCCTGAAGAAACCAGGAATAGAAGGAACATATCTCAAACATAACAAAGGCAATACACACAGAAAAAACAATATCCAGCATTATACTACATGGTAAAAAACTCAAAGCATTTCCTTTTGTGTCAGGAATGAGACAAGGGTGTCTGTCCTCTCTCTCCACTCCTATTTAATATAGTGATTAAGGCCTTAGTCAGAGCCATAAGATACCAGAAAGAAATAAAAGGAATACAAATAAGAAAATAAGAAGACAAAATTGTCCCTGTTTGCAGATGACATGATCCTATACTTAAAAGACCTTACAAACACCACCAGAAAAACCTCCTAGGTCTGATAAATACTTTCAAGCAAAGTAACAGGATACAATATCAACATTAAAAAATCAGCAATTTTTCTATACACCAATAATGATCATTTAGAGAAAGAAATCAGAAAAACAATACTATTCACAATAGCTGAAAAAAGAATAAAATACCTGGGAATAAACCTAACTAAGGAGGTGAAGAACCTCTACAATGAAAACTTTACAAAATTGAAGAAAAAAAATAAGGAAGACACTAGCAGATAGAAAGAATTCCTATTCTTATATAGCAGAAGAATATTTTGAAGATAGCTATATTACTGGAGGCAATCTACAGATTCATTGCTATCCCCATAAAAATTCAAAAGATTTAATGAAATAGAAAAAAATCCTAAAATTCATATGGAAGCACAAAAGATCCCAAATCACCAAAGCAATCCTGAGCAAAAAGTAATGAAGGAGGTATCACAATACTTAATCTCAAATGATATTACAGAGACATAGTAACCAAAACAACTTGGTGCTGACATAAAAACACATAAATAACAATGGAATAGAACAGAGTACCCAGAAATAAACTTATGCAGTTATAGGAAATTGATTTTTGACAAAGATTCCAAAAACATATGCTGGATAAAAGACAGCCACTTCAACAAAAGGTGCTGGGAAAACTGAATAGCCAAATGTAGAAGAATGAAACTGAATCTTCATCTCTTATTGTATACAAAAATCAGCTCAAAATGGATCAAAGATCTTAATGTGAGTCCTGAATCTTTGAAACTACCAGAGAAAAACAAGGAAAACACTGTAAGATATAAGCATAGGCAAGGACTTTCAGAATAGAACCTCAATAGTTCAGGAAAAAATAAAAAGAATTGACACATAGGATGGCATGAAATTTAAAAGTTTCTACACAGAGGTCTATAGCCATACCAGCCTGGCATCCAATCCCATCCGATCTCAAAAGCTAAGCAGGCTCAGGCTTGGTTAGTATGTGGATGGGAAATGGCATGCTGGGTGTTGTAGGTTTGGGGGAAGGACCTGGCAACCCACTCCCCAAAAAACAATCAATCATTAAAAACCCTATGAATAGCAGAGAAAAACTGATAATAGTGTCAGGCATGGCACAGTGTCTGGTAGGGTTTCATGCTGTTGTACATATTATCGCTATGAACTAATAAACCCAACTCAATGGCACCTAACAAAAACAAAAGAGAAAAGGAAACAAAGAGAGCAAAAAGACAGCCTACAGAATGGGAGAAAAATCTTTGCCATCTATTCATCTGACAGGTTTTTAATATTGAGACTATATTGTTGTTGTTGTTGTTGTTAGG
Organism: Pedetes capensis; assembly: GCA_007922755.1. Classification (NCBI taxonomy): domain Eukaryota; kingdom Metazoa; phylum Chordata; class Mammalia; order Rodentia; family Pedetidae; genus Pedetes; species Pedetes capensis. The sequence goes on along the minus strand of VMDO01010595.1, from coordinate 15,227 downwards.
TGCTGTCAAGTTGGTATCCGACTCACAGTGACCCTCATAGGGTTTTCAATGGCTGACTTTCGGGATTGCCTTGGGAGTGAATTGCCAGGCCCTTCTCCCAATTGAGACTCTATAAAGAACTCAAAAAAATTAAACATCAAAAAAAACTAATCATAAAAGGGCAAATGAAGTGAATAGTTTCCAAAAAGGAATAAAAATAGCTGATAAATACATGAAAAACTGTTCAGCATTGCTGGCTACCAGGGATATGCAAATTAAAACTATACTGAGATTCCATCTCACCCCAGTTGGAATGGTTATAATTAAGAAATCAAACAATAACAAATGCTGCTGAAAATGCAACACAAAAGGAAATTTATACACTTTTGTTGGGATTGTAAGTTAGTGCAGCCACTAAGGGAATCAGTAAGGCAGTTCCTCAAAAAAATTAAAAATAGAACTATCATGATCTAGTCATATCACTCCTGGTTATATCATCAAGTGAATCCTCTTCAGCATACCACAGAGAACACCTGCACATCCATGTCTATTGCAGCATCTTTCACAATAACCAAGTTATGGAATCAGTCTAGGTGTCCATCAATAAATGAACTGATAAAAAATGTATATAGTATATATTCACAATGGAATACTATTCAGCCATTAAGAACAAAAAAATTTTGTGAACAACAGGGAAATGGATGGAGTAGAAGATGACTGTGTTAAATGAAATAAGCCAGTCCCAGAAACACAGATATCACATGTTTTATCTCATATGTGGAATCTACACTTTAAAAAAAAGACTCAAAAGGCAAGGGTAGAGCAGAGACTAGGAGGAAGGTAAGGCATAGTGGGAGAGGCAAAGGGGGACAGGTGAGGGTAATGAAGCAGGGCATGAACTTCAAAGTACATAAAGTGCATGCATGAGAATGTCATAATGAAATCCATCAATTTTTATAATGAATATATGCTAAATTTTTTAAAAAGAAATGAGACGTTTATCAGGCAGACAAGTTGAGGAAGGCAATGTGGGAAAGTGGAAAAATTGGTACAGTGGCACAGATATGTGAAAACTATGATGCACTCAAGAAACAGCAAATTGTTGAGTATGATTAGAATATGGGGTTTGTGTAGGGAAAAGTGGTAGAAGATGAGTTTGGAAATTAAGTAACAGTGCTGGAGTTAAGAAAAGTGAAGGACAAACTTTACTACAGGGCAGTGGTTACAAAAACAGCTTGGTAGTGGCACAAAAATAGGCCCGAAGACATCTGGAACAGAATAGAAGACCCAGATATACCTCAACAAACCTATAGCCACCTTATTTTCAACAAAGGAGCAAAGCAAGTAAACTAGAAAAAGGACAGCCTCTTCAACAAATGGTGCTGGGAAACATGGTCATCCACATGCAGAAAAATGAAAGTGGATCCGCATCTCTCAATATACACCAGAGTTAACTCAAAATGGATAAAAGATCTCAACATAAAACCAGAAACTTTAAAAATTATAGAAGATAGGCAATACACTCCATCATATAGGCATTGGAAAAGATTTCCTTAATAGGACCCCAATTGCTCAAGAAAATGCAACAAGAATAGATAAATGGGACCACATGAAATTAAAAAGCTTCTGCACAGCAAAAGAAACAATTAACAGAGTCAAGGAAACCTCCACGGAATGGGAAAAAATCTTCGCATTTTATACATCTGACAAAGGTCTAATTACTAGAATTTATAAAGAACTCAAGGAAAAAAAAAAAAAACCAAAAACCAAACAACCCAATACACGAATGGGCAAAGGAACTGAGTAGACAGTTCTCAAATGAAGAGGTCCATAAAGCCATGAAATACATGAAAAAGTGCTCAATATCCCTAGCCATTAGGTAAATGCAAATCAAAACAATGCTGAGATCTCACTTTATACTAGTAAGAATGGCCAAGATCAATAAAACAACAACAAATTCTGGCGAGGTTGCGGGGGAAAAGGGAACACTTTTACATTGTTGGTGGAGCTGTAAATTGGTGCAACCACTATGGAAATCAATATGGAGGTACCTCAAAGAACTAAAAATAGATCTACCATATCACCCAGCTATAACGCTATTGGGAATTTACCCAAAGGAAGATGGGTCATCATACCACAGAGACACCTGCATCTCCATGTTCAATGCAGCGCTTTTCACAATAGCAAAGATATGGAATCAACCAAAGTGCCCTTCAACAGAAGAATGGATAAAAAACTATGGTATATATACACAATGGAATACTATTCAGCAATCAAGAAAAATGAAATAGGGTCATGCGCAGCAAAATGGATGGAATTAGAGAAAATTATTTTAAGTGAACGAACACAAGCCAGAAAGAGAAACAACACAGGTTCTCACTCATATGAGGGAGCTGATTCAAAATTACAAGAAGGAAAAATCCTACTCAAAGGTCAGATCATAATAAAAGGGGGGAGGGAAGATAAGAATGAGGTCAATATAAATGGACTAGAAATCGCATGTAATTGTTCTAACAAGATAACAACAAAGTTCACTACAGGAAAAGTTTCTATCTTAAACAGAAATGGAACCCAAGGACATATAGAAAAATACTACATAGTAAAAGATAGAGAAGACTTGGATGGGAAACTTAGATGGGAAGGGGGTGAGGGGGGAACATAGGGGAGGGTAAGGGGTAACCTATATGAATAATGTTTATCAAATTGCATATATGAAAATTGTCACAATGAAAAGCATGTCAAAATGAATCACATTATGATGTACATTAAAATTTTCTAATAAAAAAAGAAAATTGAAGGATAGCTACCACTTTCTAAGTGACTTCTATAAACTAGATACTCTGACCCTCATAGTAGCCATTTTATCAGTGACAAATGTAAAGCACTGAAAAACAACAGTCATTTTCAGGTCAGGTAGCTAATAAGTAGATTTGTACTTAGCATGCTGTCTCTTACCCACTGAGTTGTAGTACAGAAATCAAACAAAAAACAAAGAATGGGAAGGTTGTTCTGGTATTGACTAGAGTAAAAAGTTCAAGGTAGAAAGGCAGGTGCTAACATTGAAAATGTGCACCTGAAATAATGGAGCACATTCTGTGCCATGCTGAGGAATACAGGTGACAATAGAATTGATGAAGTATCACTAAAGAATTTCTGAGGTCAAAGGAAGACACAGTTAGATATACATATTAAAAGTAGGATGGGGTCAAAATTGAAATGTGGCTTTTAAAACTGTCCATGCATACTTCTTTTAAAACTTGCTGTTTAGGACTTCTACTACTAACATCTTTCCTGTTATTACAGTGATAATTACTGGTTATTTTATTAATGTTTTCAATAGTTTATAAAAGGTAATATCCTTAAAAATTATGCCTATCTCTGTTTCAATTAGATTCCAGGGAAATCTTGGTTGTTTGGATAATCAACTAAATAATAATATAGTCAATGCCTAAAACATACATTCTTAGGAAGAACAGGAACAGAATATCCTTGTTACAGGAAAAGAACAAGTTCTGAACATACAAAATAAAATTCATTTCACAAATTAACAAAAGAAAATATATACTATTATTGTGTACAGCTCCTTCAAAATGTTAAAAACCAAACTTATGTTTAGAAGATTATGGAAATAACTGTCTCTCTCATTGCCTGAAATTCTTGTAGAGGTAAATACTAACTGTAAGCCTCTAATCCTCTTCTTCATTAGTGACTTTAGAATAGAAAGCTTTTTGTTTGGTGGGTTGGGGGTCTGGTGGTTTGTTTTCTACAGTAGTGAGGCTGGATGTTGAACCCAGAGCCTTGTACATACTATGCACATGTTCTACCACTGAGCTACACCCAGATTGGATATTTAAAGGCACACCCAAGAGATAACTAAGATGCTCCTTCATGAAATACAAAGTAAAAGAAAAGAAAAAAGTAAAAGAAAATCAGAGTAATACTAATTTTAACATGCATTAAGCATCTTAATAGTCTAGAAACTATACATAATGCAGAAAAGATCTTATCCCCAAATAGCTCCCTAAATGGTATCATGCTGTGTAATACGGAGTGCGTGGATTTTACCATCATCAATCCCTTCATTAAACTGTCTAACAAAAAGAATCTAAAATTCATTTTTCCCAGACTTCCTAATAGGCCAGTATTCCCGATGTCTTATAATAATTGTTGCATTTACTGGAGTTATATAAAAGCTCCCAATTCTAGAAACAGCAGCTCTTTAGAATGAATAAATTACCCTTTATAAACGTGTGCCACATTTGAAAAACGGATTCTAAGACTAGGCCTAGGGCACACATGTAACCCCAGCAACTGTGTAGGCTGAACAGAAGAATTGTAAGCTCAAGTACAGAGGTTGTTGTTGTTGTTAGGTGCTGTCAAGTCGGTATCCGATTCATAGTGACCCTCACAGGGTTTTCAACAGGTAGCCTGTGCAATTTAGCAAGATCTTATCTCAAAATAAAAAATAAATTAAAAGGAACTGGGAGTGTGGCTCAGCAGTGGAGCATCTGCACAAGGCCATGGGTTCAATCCCCAGTATGGGGTTGGGGTGGGGAGAATGGATTCTAAGGACATCATTTCATCAACTCATTCATGGTCAATTATATCTGAGTAAATCCAGGTCATTTGCATGAAGTTACATTAGAGAATCCATTACATGAAGTCCAGTGTAATAAATTAATTATTCATTTGGTAGATACTTAGTGAGATCTTACTATGTTCCAGGCACCGTGCTGGATATTTAGACCACAATGGTAAGTGAAACCAAATAGTTCTTGTTTCATAAAACTCATAGTCTAGTGGATCACACTCATGTTTAGGGACAATGAACCCAATAAGACACCAACTTTTAATTATTACATGAATATTTGTGACCCACTTAAAATCACAGACTTTTAGAAGTAAAAGAGAAAAAAGATCTTCCAGGCAAACTCCTAATCCAACAAGGGTAGAAAGAAGGGCTCAGAGAGATAAATTGCCTGAGTCACCATTACAAAAATAGTTACTGGTTGAGACAAGATTAAAACTCAAAGTTCCTGGTTGTCCAAACTTATACTCTGCATCAAATTATACCACTTCCCCATGTTCATCCATGAAGGAAACTGCTTACCTTATGTTTCTAATTTCCCATCACAGGCTTCTCTGAATTAAAACCATAAAAGTGAATATATGCATACTACCTAAAATTAATGTACTCTGAGCTTTCTCAAAAACATTAAGTGTGGATCATACCATAACAAGTAACAAAAATAATTTTATTGGAAAATTGTAATGCTTACATAGAAAATATAAAATACATAAGACAGAAGAGGAAAATTCATAGTGGTTACTCTTATCCCCAGGTTTCCATGAGTCTGTAACACCTTCTTTTCATATTGTTAAGGCCACAGTCACATAATGGAGCCAAGTAGAACAGGGGCAATAAGCACTCACTAGTTTTCATTCATGTCTGTTCACTGCCATATTCCAGAGGCTAGTGATTGAACTGAGAACATCAGGGAAGCAAAACACAATTGTTATTGGCATTACCATTAATAGCTTATTTTGGCAACTCTTTGAGCTATTGCAGTATTTATCAGTTATCTGCCTCACAGAAAAACAACTTAAGACATTTATTCAGCTCTAGTTTTAGGGAATGAAATACTCCACACAGGCCCACCTCAAGACCAAATTCAGTGGTAAAAGCTCCTTCTCTTCACGTTGAGTATGTATTTCAATGTCTGTGACATCTTGAAATAACTCTAAAAGTTCTGGATATAGAAATTTATTTTTTTCATCATCTACAATGAAAAAGAACAAAGGGCCATAAGGGAAACAATCGGTCAATGCACATTTCATAGATGACCATACTTGGCAATTTGAACATATATTCCAGGAAATGACAGAAATTATAATATAGACCTTTTTAATCACTCAGGTAATAAGTACCATGATTTTTTAAAGCTTAAATATGATCCCCTCCTTCAAAAAAGGTTCTTAAGAATGTAGTGGAATAATAAGAAAGGAAAAGACGCTGACTGTAATAAGGCTTCTATATCTATTGGAAATATATAACTTTGTTTTTCATGCAAAAATAACTATAAAGGAAATCTTTAATTAAAGAAGACTGTCAGATGCAGTGGTGCATGACTGTAATCCCAACAACTAGGGAGGCGGAGGCTGGGAGATAGCGAATTTGAGGCCAGAGGTAAGCAACCTGCATAATTTAGTGAAACCCTGACACAAACTAAAAAAATAAAAAATAAAAATGGGTTAGGGGTGCATCTCAGTGGTTGAGTGCTTGCAAAGCATGCATGAGGCCCTAGGATCAACCCCCAAGTACTGCCAAAAAGAAAACCAAACAACAATAATGATGACAACAACAAAAATAAAAGAAGACTAACTTCAGACTCCAAATACCGCCCATATTATTCTCTACATTAAAGCCTAATTTCTGTCTTCTTGGTTCAAGTAAGATCCTGCCAGATTCAGAATTCTCTCTTTCTAGCCTGTGATACTGTCATAGGGAGCCTATCCTACAGATACCATTTATATATAATGGCTAAGAATGGAAACACAAGCTTTGAATTAAAACAGATTTAAGTACTCGATTTGCCATTTACTAACTGAGTAACTTTGGGCAAGTTATTTAATGTCACTAAGATCTCCAGCTATGTTTCTGTCACCAAGACTATATATTCCAACTACTGAGGTTTCTTCTTTGTTTCCAACCTTTGCATTCAGAAAATAGCTACCTGGCCAACTGACTGAAAGAGATCCATATCTGTACCTATTTCAAAAAAAGGGGACCCAACCAAATGTGGAAACTATCAGACAATATCATTAATATCACACACAAGCAAAATTTTACTAAAGATTACTCAAAAACAACTGCAGCAGTATATAGGCAGGGAATTACGAGAAAATCAAGTAGGATTCAGAAAAGGGTGGGGAAGAGGGACATCATTGCTGATGTCAGGTGGATATTAGCCAAAAGCAGAGAATATCTGAATGATGTCTATGTTTTATTGACTATGCAAAGGCATTTGACTGTGTGAATCATAAGAAATTACGGATAATACTTAGAGAAATGGGAATACCAGAGCACTTAATTGTGCTCATGAGAATTCTGTACATGAACCAGGAGGCAGTTGTTCAAATAGAACAAGGAAACACTGCCTGGTTTAAAGTTCAGAAGGTGTGCATCAGGACTCTATACTTTCACCATATCTCTTCAATTTATATGCTGAGTAAATAATCCAAGAAGCTGGACTTTATGACAACACAACATCAGGACTGAGGGAAGACTCATTAATAACCTGCGTTATACAGATGACACAACTCTGCTTACTGAAAGTGAAGAAGATTTAAAACATTTACTGATGAAGATCAAAGATCATAGCCTTCAGTATGGGTTGCAACTAAACAACAACAAAACAAAAATCCTTATAATTGGGTCAGTATGCAACCTCACAATACATGGAGAAAAGATTGAGGCTGTCCAACATTTTGCTTTGTTTGGCTCTATAATTAACACCTGTAGAAGCAGCAGTAAAGAAATTAAAAGAGGCATTACTCTAGGAAAAGCTGTGGCAAAAGATCTCTTTAGAGTATTGAAAAGTAAAGATGTCACATTGAAGACGAAGGTGCATCTGACTCATGCCAAGGTATTTTCAGTCATATCATATGGTTGTGAAAGCTGGACATTGAACAAGGGAGACAGGAAAAGAATTGATGCTTTTGAATTATGGTGCTGGAGACGTCTATTGAATATACCATGGACTGCCAAAAGAACCAACAGATCTGTCCTAGAAGTGGTGCAACCAGAGTGCTCCTTAGAAGCAAGAATGACCAGACTGCATTTTACATATTTTGAACATGCCATCAGGAGAGATTAATCCCTGGAGAAAGACATTATGTTTGGGAGAGTGGCAGGTCAGCAAAAAAAGGAAAACCCTCCACCAGATGGATTGACACAGTGTCTACAACAATGAGCTTAAATATAAATAAGATCATGTGCCTGGCACAGAATCGAGAAGTGTTTCGATCTGCTGTACATAGGGTCATTATGAGTCAGACTCGACTGGATGGCACCTAACCACAACAAGTTAAGACACTCATCTATTAAATGAAAGTAATAATACCAACTTTATAGGGTCACTGTATTAAACAACATAACATATATAAAAGGTTTAATATGGTGCCATATTGTTATTGTTGTTGTTGTTAGGTGCCTCCAAGTTGAGTCTAACTCATAACAACTCTTACAGGGTTTTTGACAGCTGATTGTTTTAGAATTGTTTCAGGAGTGGGCTGCCACCTCCTTCTCCCATTTTTGCAGTGCTGGGGATCGAACCCAGGGCCTCAGAGAGTGCAGAGCAGCACTCTACCAACTGAGCTAAACCATAGCCCAACATAGTACCTAAAACATGATAAATAACCAAAAAATTTGCAGTTGGGGAGGTAGCTCAGTGGTAGAATATATGCCAAGAATGTAAAAGGCTTTGGGTTCAAACCCAGCCCTATAAAAAAAATTTAACTTAAAGTAATAATAGTAGTAATCATAATAATGGTAGTAGTGACTTTTGCTAAAATGTGTATCTCTGAGAATCTATTTTCTAGATGCCTAGTATAATCAAACCATTCTTTCCCCATGAGCTTTATTATTTAACTTATTAAACAGTTGTTATAGAAATTATCTCATTTCAAGATATTTAAACAGTATGCAATCATCTACTAAATTTTAAAAGAAGAATTTGTTATGATAAATGAATAATTTAGTCTCCACTTTGTTACTATAGAACATGATTTGAAAAGTGATATTGAAGCTTGGGGAAAAAAAGTGTTTTAGGAAAAAATCCAAACAGTCCAAATAATTATTACTGATTATTGCTTGTTAGTTGTTATTGTTGTTTAGTGCCGTCAAGTCGGTGTCCTACTCTTAGAGACTCTATATACAACAGATGAAACACTATTGTCATGCTTCGCTGCCATCCATAGGGTAACTGTTTTTTGGGAGTGGGTTGCCAGGTCCTTCTTCTAAGCCTACAGAACCCGCTGTTTCCTGGTGGTCTCCTATCCAAGGACTAAACAGGCCCAACCCTGCTTAGCATCTGAGATCTGACAGGATCAGATGACACAGTGGTATGGCTGCAGGCAAAATGCAGTTTTTGGCAAAGAGATGATGCTTTTGTGCCAGGGAACTGGTTGTTGTCGTCGATAGGTGCCATTGAGTCGGTGTCCAACTCATAGTGACCCAATGTACAACAGGCACATCAGTACTGTTACTGCTCCTATGTTATTCATAGAGTTTTCAATGGCAGGTTGTTTATTTTTTGTTTGTTTGTCTTTTGAAGGGGGAAGAATGTTGCCAAGTCCTTCTCCCAAGCCTACAGCACCTGGTGTTCCCTGGCTGTCTCCCATCCAAGTACTAACCAGGCCCAACCCTGCTTACCTTCCAAGATCTGATGGGATCGGACACCACAGTGGTACAGCTGCAGGCTTACTTATGACAAGATGATTTAAATCCAACTTTTCCATTAATTAATTTCTATAACTAAATTTTCTATAATGAATTAATAATTTAAGTAAGAGCCTAAACAGCTAAATATTCATATAAAACATATTATTATAAAGAATAAATATCTAATTGTTGATGAAGTATCAGAAAGGGCAAGAGCTTTAGAGTCAGAAAAAACTGTATTCAAAACCCAGCTGGGTACTTACTGTATATATAACAGGCAAGTTCCTTAATATCCTTATGCTATTTTATTATAACTATTATTCTCAGGCTACCAATGATAAGAAAATTCAACTCTATGGAAAGAAATAACTACCATCTACCTATTGTCCTATGTAACATGTTCTCTAAGTAAGTATTTGCATATGTAAACATGACATAGACCATCCCCTTATGGTTGCTGAGAAATTATATTTACCTTCTGTGTGACCCAGGATTGAGATGTGTCATGTTGTTTATCCTTCCTCTGGTCTTCGTCAAAAAAGACCGCCCAGGCTCTGATTTTTAGCTACAGGATAGCAGGGAACTAAGAAGAGGCATGCATAGAAAGCAGCACATTCTTCTTATCAAAGAAGACTATACAGCAAACTGTCATCCAAGCATTCTCATATAACTTCTTCACAATTATAGTATCTTTTCCTTAAGTGCACTTAATTGAATTACTGAATTCCAAAAACTTGGCAAAAGTAAACAAAATCTATATGCCCCAAATAATTATGTCAAGGTCCATTTAAAGGATCCCTTTTTCTAGGATCCTATAAACCAAGGGTTACCAAGTCACCTACTATACAATGAATAATACCAAAGATATACATATCTTCAGATAACTTGGCCAGTGTGGGAAATACATAAGCTACATTAGCATACTGCAGAAAAGTTAAGAGATCATAAAAGTAGATAGTATAACAGGGAAGATAGGCCACTTTTTGGACAGCTATGTTTTACCACATGGCCAAAAAATAGCACCCAAATAGCTTCTATTTGTGGATATAGTCTTTTTACATTTTTTCATTATTATACATTATGTTGGAGCCATACATGCTCAAAGAAGAAAATTTGAAAAGCATAGGGGGAAAAAAACCTTAAGCAAAGCCCTTAATAGGTCAATTAAAATTATTATTAATAATTTGGTGTAAAAAGACCCATATAGCCAAAACAACTTAAGCTGCAAAACTAATGCAGGTGGGATCACAATACCTGACTTGATACTACAGGGCTACAGTAGCAAAAACACCCTTGTACTGGCATTAAAAATAGGCTTAAAGAGCAATGGAACAGAACCGAAGACCCAGAGATACAACTACATAACTACAGCCTCCTGATTTTTTACAAAGAGGCTAAGGATATTAAATGGAGAAAAGACAGCCTCTTCAACAAATGGTGCTGGGAAATTTGGATATTCATTTGCAGAAAATTAAAAATATACCCATACCTCTCAATTTGCAAGAAAATCAATATGAATGGATAAAAGACCTCAATAAAAAAACAGAAACCTTAAAACTACTAGAACATATGGAAATGTGATAAGGAGACCTATTAAGTAGTACATTAAAAATTACTAAAAAAAAGATACTAGAAGGAAAGATAGGAAACAAGCTCCAATACATAGACATAGTAAAGTACTTCCTTAACAAGATTCCAATCACCTAGGAAACAACCCTAAAATTTGACAAATAGAATTACATTAAGTTAAAAACGTTTTATACAGCAAAGGAAACAATAAAAAGACTTAAGGAACAGCCCATTAAATGGGAGAAAATCTTTGCATCCTACATCTGACAGAGGACTAATTTCTAAAATATATAAAGAACTTAAGAAAGCAAATCTTAAGACAACAAATAACCCAATACACAAGTAGGCAAAGGAAATGAGCAGAATGTTCTCAAATGAAGAAGTTCAAAGGACTAAGAATCACATGAAAAATGCTTAATATCCCTAGCCATTAGGGTAATGCAAATCAAACAACACTGAGATTCCATCTAACTCCAGTAAGAATGGCCAAGATCAGCAAAACAAATAACAAATTCTGGCAAGGATGCAGAGAAAAAGGAACCCTCTTACACTGCTGGTGGGACTGTAAATTACTTTAATCACTTTGGAAATCAATATGGTGACACCTCAGAAAACTAAGAACAGAACTGCCATATGACCCAGCTATATCATTCCAGGTAATATACCAAAGGTAGACAAGTCATCATACCACAGAGACATCTGCATCTCCATATTTAGTGCAATACTCTTCACAACTGCAAGGGTATAACACAAACCAAAATGTCCACTGACAGAAGAATGGGTAAAAAAAAAATTATGGTACATATATACAATGAAATATTACTCACCAACAAAAAATGAAATAATGTCATTTGCAACAAAATGGAACTGGAGAATATCACCTTAGGCAAATGAACACAGGATCAAACAGTAATTCCACATGTTCTCACTCACATGTGGGAGCTGAATCTTACTAAAAGGAAGAAAAATCTATACTACATTTGTAGATATATAAAAGCAAACAATCAAACAGCTAAGAAGGGGAAATATAAGCACATTAGAGAGGAGGAGAGAAGGGATTATTGAGGGGAAGCGATGGTTGTGAAATGCAGGAAGTGGGGATTGTGAAAGGGATAAAGGGGCAGAGTATAATCTCAAAATAATTTATGCAATTTTATGAATAAATGGGAAAAATAGAGGGATACACCATAATTGCATACAAATTTTACTGCATAATAATCAAAGGGTTCCATAAACTTTGTAAGTTGATGAAAGTGTAGCTAAAACAATGTAAAAGTTGTACAATGAAAATAGCAAATGCTGTATTACTCTGTACCTCAGCAACATTTATCAATAAAGGGGAAAAAATACTTTGGTGTATTCTTTTCCACTTTTGAAAATCCAAAGTGAAGAGTTATATATTTTTACACAATTGTGATTATTCTACATAAAGAAAATTGTATCCTCTTTCTACGTTTAACATCATAAGCATTTTCCATATTAATTCAAACTCTTTAAAAATTAAAATTTTAGTAAATGCATACAATCCAGCAAGTTCTATAGTTCTTAACCCTTGGAAGTTCTATAGTTGTCTTAACTCTTGCAAATTCTGTAGTTCTTTTGACTCCTGCTATTCCCTTCTGTGCCTGCAGCTGTAGCACTGTGGCATCTAATCCCGTCAGATCTCGGAAGCTAAGCAGGGTTGGGCCTGGTTAGTACTTGGATGAGAGACCACCTAGGAATACCAGGTGCTGTAGACTTGGGAGATGGACCCGGTAACCCACTCCCAAAAATCAATCCGCCATTGAAAACCCTGTGAACAGCAGAAAAGCACTGACAAAGTGTTTTGCCTGTTGTACATAGGGTCGCTATGAGTCAGATACCGACCCGATGGCCCCTAACAACAACAACAACATTCCCTTCTGTAAAATATCCAGCTTAAAACTCAAAGTAATGCAGAGAGACAGCACAGTGGTTAAATACAGAGAAGCCAGGGTCGAACTTCAGAAGGAAAACCCCCACCATTACCACTTAGCAATGCACCAGTGATAAAACGTCTTAATCTTTCCGCTCCTCAGTTTCATCTAAAACAGGAGTGAAAATGATATAGTATACCTATCTCATAGGATCTTGTGAGGATTATATAAAGGATTATGAGTAACTGCTAGGACAGTGTAACAATAAGTGTTAGGTATTATAAAGGTTTTTACTCATTCAGGATTATTTCCTTGAAGCAGATTTTCAGAAGTGGAAATTACAGAGCTGATGAATACAATCTTAATACTGGTGATAGAGAGCTCATTCTAGTGGTACATGCCTATAATCTCAGCACTTGGAGGATTGAGGCAGGTTGATCCAAAGTTTGATGCCACCCTGGACTATATATAGTGAGTTTGAGGCCAACCTGGGTGACACAGTGAGACTGTCTCAAAGAAAACAATACAACTAAAAGACTGTTGATAGAATTGCAAAATTGTCATCAAAAAGGGATAAAACTAGAAATAATATGGAAGTATTCTATGAAGCTTAAGCCCCAAACCTTATTTCATTTTTGCTATATCTACCAGGTAAAAACTATGTTTTGGTTTTAGTTTATATTTTGGGGGGAGGCAAAACAAGATGTTAGTGTTGTAAGACCCTCTAGTGATCTTCTCCCTACAGAAATACCTATTTGAACAGCTATTCATGAATGCAACTAAGTTTATTAAGATATGGGAAACCAGGTGTAAAATCACAGTAGTTGGCTTTTCATAATGATATGAAAAGCCTGAAGAAGATAGGAAGGAAAAAGCTGCCTATGTTAATCTTCTTCAAAGCATGCAACCTAGAGAGAGACTAATAAGGCAGACAGTTTTAAAATATTGCTGACTACTTACATTTATTCTTTTATGGATTGCTTGGTGTAGACATTTAAAGGGTTTTTCAAGAACACAGGATATATTTTATCCCCAAAATCCACCAGAAGTTTCTTGAAAAACTCTATCATGGCTCAAAAATATTTTTGGAGCAGTAGATATAAAATTAAAAATAATTTAGTATTGAACCTGAATGCACTTACACATACACCATGACTCTTCAGATTGGAGTAGTCTAGTGTGTGTGTGTGTGTGTGTGTGTGTGTGTGTGTGTGTGTGTGTGTACAGAGAAGAATGGCTTTGGGCAGTTATATGTTTTCAAATATTTACTATACAGAGTGAAAACCAATTCCATAATACTTTGCTCACAGTACATTTGTGAATTTCCCAAAAACTATCAACTCTCACTCATTCTTATAATATTTTGGTAAAATTGAAAATTGCCTGTCAATATCCATTTTAACTTTTTTCTTAATGTAAGAGTCTTAGCTAAGATGCCAACTAAAATACTATATTGGCCAGCTTCTCTTGCAGCTAAATTTCTCCAGGTAATTAAGTTCTGACCAGTAAGAAAGTTTTGCATAGGAATACTAGAAGGCATCTTAAAAGGGAAAGAGTAAGAATCCTATTGTCCCTTCTCTCCTACCTCCTTTTGCTTCTAGCTGGGAATGTGAAAGTGATGGCTAGAGCTCCAAAAGCTATCTTGAATTGCATAAAAGCAGCATGGAAGACAAGAGAAAAAGAAGCTTGAGTCGCTGATGATATTATTGAACTATCTCTGAGCTGCATCATTCTAGACTTCTTTTAATTGAGAGAGAAATTTGTTTTTTACTACTGTTATTTTAAGGTTTTCTGTCATACATGGCTGAAATATAACCCAAATTAATTCACAAGGGCAAAACGCATTCGCATTTCCTTTTGGACAGCATGATTTTCCTTCAAAGCTATATATTAGTACTCAGAAATGTGAACTGATTAGACTAGTAATAGTATTTAAATTCTATGAGCACACATATACATTAAACTTAATATGAAAGAGGCTGAGAAGTTTCTTGGTTAAAATAAGAGTAAATATATTTCATTTAAAATACTTTATTGAAATATGATTGACATACAAAAAGCTATACATATTTAATGTATATAGCTTGGTGATTTTGGAGATAAGTATCTATCCATGGAGCCATGATCACAATCTATACCATACATATATCCATCATCTCCCAGCTTCCAAGGAAGTGAAGAAAAAATTCAAGCCTCGAGTGGCAGTAGTGAAAGATTCTACAGGGAAAATATTAAATGATGCAGGAAACATCAAAAGAAGATGGGAAGAATACACAGAGTCATTATACAAGAAAGAATTGGTAGATGACCAACCATTCCAAGAGGTTGCATATGAAGAGGAA
>VMDO01010594.1:0-70963 GCA_007922755.1 Pedetes capensis | reverse complement strand
TATCATTAATGATTTTTATGGTTTAAATTATCTCTTTGCTTCTTCATACTAACCACACAAATATATCAGTTCTGTTTTCTTGTTTTCAATATTGTTCTGTTCCAAACCACAATGTAAGTTATACAGACTCATGGAATATTTGTTTCCTTACCAGAAGATGCATCACTAAAGCATGGTGTGAAGTTGTTTCTGGAGATTGGAGATAAATTATGTGGCTATTTTGAAATTTCAGTCAGATTATCTAGAATTATCATGTCACTGAAGTTAACCTGAACAGCACAGTGGTGTTAGGCAGAGGAGAAAGCACAGGCTTCAGCATTTGTCTTTTGTAGTGAAGTTTAAATACTCAGAAGAGGAAAGAAACATTCCTGCGTCTATTCCTGGGATGTGCTGATGAACTCGCCAATGCCTTCCAGGAACAGGCCCAAAAGCAGGCATTTCAAAGGGTTAGGAATCCTGAGGGCTGTGATGCTGATAAGGGAGCAAGTTCCATTGAGCAATGTGCTTTTCACTTGCTAGGGGTGAGTGAGTCACACATAGTCCTTATCATCCTTCATAGCTCAGTGCAGGAGTGATTTTTGTCCTCTGCTTCCTCTTTAACAGGGAAGCACTAGACCATTATATCAAGGCATTTGTCTCAGAGGGAGTTCACAATAATACTTGTATTCCAGGTGGCTTGGAAGCACAAGGCTGGGAAATAGGTGGTTGTTGCTGTTGTTTGTTGTTAGGTGCCATTGAGTCAGGTCTGACTCATAGGGACCCTATGTACAATAGAATGAAACATTTTCAGATTCTGTGCCAGGCACACAATCTTTTTTATGTTTAAACCCATATTTGCAGGCACTGAATCAATGCATCTAGTTCAGGGTCTTCCTTTTGTCGTTGATCACCAGTCTTCCAAACATTACGTCCTTCTCCAGGGATTGGTCCCTCCTGACAACATATCCAAAATACATGACACAGTCCAGCCATCCTTGCTTCCAAGGAGCACTCTGGTTGCACTTCTAGGACAGATCTGTTGGTTCTTTTGGCAGTCCACGATATATTCCGTATTCAAAAAATGTTTTTGCTTTGTTTGTGTTTTTGAAATACAACATCTGATTGAAAATGAAATCATAATTGAAATGAGAATTAGAAGTTATGGACTTGAGTCCAGAGTGAACTCTTCTCCATGTAATTTTGACTGTGTTTTCTGGGTTCTGCATATTTCTGTTTAAAAAATGTGGAAAAATCACTAATCAGTTGTTTTCTTTTTTCCCTTGACTCTAAAATTTGATGGTTTTAGAAAGTGCATGATCAAGTCAATTACTCTGAAAACCTAATACATGATTATCTATTGTCTTTCAGGATAATATCCTAGGTTCTACCAGAAGTTTAAGTAGTTAGATCTCATAAAACTCTATTTTTATCCCTTTCTCTCAGAAGATTTGATCAGATGCAATAATTACCAGGTATAGCTATGAATTGCATAAATTTATTAAGTTTTGTGTTATTGTAGAGGAACTTTTCCTTTGCTTGATAAAGGCTTAATTTTGTTATACAATACTTTTTGAAAATTTGAGAACCAAAAAAGATGTAAAATAAGATTTCACTTATTTCCTTTATTACGGAACATGCGACAGCAGAAATAAAGGAATCAAAGGAATTTCTTTAATATATCTATTCTCTAGTTTCTGTTTCCTTTGGAAATCAGCAAAATTCACTCATCTTTAAGTTTCAATCACCCTTAGGAGAAGAATTGTATTTACTCTCTATTTTTGCACATTATCATTAATCATACTAAAATGTAATTTAATTACCTATATACATTTAAATAAAAGCTACAAAAACATTTTAACTTTCATGACTCAATTTTATTTGGATATGAATTAACTTCTACAAAAATGTCTCACCCAGCTAAGTTCTGAACTTTGGGAAGAGGAGTAATAGAGAATAAATATGAAGAACTGCAAATGATCCCAAATCTGCTACTATTAGTCATGGACACTTTTTCTTTGTCAGTATTGTTGTTAGATGCTGCCCACTAGGTGTCCAACTCATAGTGACCCTACATACAACGGACAAAACACTATTGTCAGTGCTTTTCTGCTATTCATAGAGTTTTCAATGGTTGATTGTGTTTTGGGAATGGGTTGGCAAGTCCTTCTCCCAAGCCTACAGCACCTGCTGTTCCCAGGTGGTGTCCCATCTAAGTACTAACCAGGCCTGACTCTGCTTATCTGCTGAGATCTGATGGGATCAGATGCCACAGTGTTGTGGCTGAAGGCGTTTTGTTAGTACAGTTTGCACAAAAACTGTGACGATGCCTTTTTGAAAATCAAGCAATATATGCTATATTATTATGATTTAAAATGTTCTGGGAGTTATAAAATACATTGTAAGTAAAATATATTCTTTTAATAAATTTAAAATATAATCATGCTTTGTCTATATAAGCCACATATAAATAATTAACTGCAAACTGGGCACAGTGGCGCACACCTGTAATCCCAGCAGCTTGGGAGGCAGAGGCAGGAGGATCGCAAGTTCAAGACCAGAGGTAGTCTGTGCAACTTAACTTAGCGAGACCTTGTCTCAAAAAGTAAAAAAAAAAAAAAAAAAAAAAAAAAAAAAAAAAAAAAAAAAAAAAAAAAAAAAAAAAAAAAAAAACGGGCTTGGGCAAAGCTTGCAAGTGCAAGGCCCTGGGTTTAACCCTCAGTACAGAAAAATAAATGAATGAATGAATAAATAAATAAATAAATAAATAATAGAGTTAACTGCGCTAACAAACTGCTGGTCTCATATCTGTAGAAATGGAACAGGAAAGACATTTATGAGGTAGCCCTAGTATTTCCTGTCATATTACATTAAACTAATCCTTTAACCTGCAGTAAAAATCCACTTAAATAGTTGTGAGTTTACTTTACACTATTATTCTAAGTCAAAACTTTTAAAAAGGCGATATAGACTTTAAGTGAAATGATGTTGTATTATGATAACCAGTCCAGCGGGGTGTAGTGGAACACACCTGGAATCTCAGCATTCAGGAGGTTGGGTCAGGAGGATTGTAAGATCAATGCCAGTCTGGGAAACATGGAACTTATTTCAAAGAAGCAAAAAACACACAAAAAGATAACAAATCAAGGAAAATATGAAATGTAAAATCATAATGTAAAATGTGAACATAAAAATGTTAAAAAATACTAGGAAAAAGAAAAACAATACTTAACTGGTGGTGTGCTCTAACCAGAACATAACAAGTGACATTTGGTCACTAAGACCTGAATCTTTGTATAGGTATGTATAGGATGTATAGGTATATTTTTGGTGCAATGGCTTTATATTTTAGTTTAAACCTTTCTTAAAATATTCATTCTCTTCTGTCTGAATATATATTTATTAACATTTTATAAACAAAATATAAAAGCTATTGTATCAAAATTTATTAAATTGAGAATCATTTAAAAATCTTTGGTACTTAAAATGAAAGTCACTTCTTAATATCTTTATCTAAACTTTATTCAATTATGGAACAAAATAAAGGACAAAGTATAAAATATTAAGTTTCAAAGTTAGTATCACAGTTTCTGCATAGCACTTTGGAACATTAAGCAGATAGGCTTTTAGCACTTAGTACACAAATAAAGTTGTAAGAAGCACTTATAAGCTGTCTTTATTAAGAAGCATTACAGATGCACAAGAGGCATCTGAGAGTCTCAAGCCCCTGTTCTAAACCTGCACTCACTTTAGAACTGTGAAGCATAATCATCCATGTCACTAGTACCTTCATCCTTTTTCTAATTCATTCAAAATTTGTTATACAAACTCTAGAAATTGAGGGTGATCAGGCTTCATAGATGTAGGAAATCATTTGGACTCCATTTTTTCAATGTTATTGCCACAAGAATTATAATATCACATAAAAATAGAGGGATAGTTATTTAAAAAAATAAAAAAAAAAATAACAACTAACATACTTGGTGAAGTTGGGACTCAGAGATCTGAAACTTCCTGTATCCTGTTTCACTTAGTGAATCAAAATCGCACACATGGATAAATAAGATTAATTTTAGGAAGTTACTGAGGAGTGCTTATGTGGAACTAGTGGGTACAAGGCGATTATAAATACATCCCTCAGATCTTTTAGACCCATGTGTCACCAGTTAAGCATTAAATTTACCAAATCTAGAAACACTTAATGGAAGGATATCACAAGGAAGTCTGAGAAGGAACTGTCCTTGGTAGAGCATGTTTTGATGTATGTGGAATGCTACAATTAGCTAAGGGAGAATTATTTTGTGATTAAGAAAGTAATGAGAAACAGCTTAAAGTTTGTTTTTTAAGATATCAGAATGACTTGGGTGGGGTGGGGACTTTAAAGGTTGAACAAACTTCTGGGAAAGATAAAATCTACTGAGTTAAAGAGTTGGGAATCTAGAGAAAATGACATCACCTCCGTGCTTGAGAATGTCACAAAACCTGCACTGGGATGATTAACTTACCTAATGACAAATGTCAGGATTTTCTCAGGAAATAGAGCTCTAGCAACTCAAAAGTCAGACTACATAAACTCACTATAAACAGGAATTAGTGAAAGAATTTTCCCATATTTTTACCTTTATGTAATTTGTTTTCAATTTTTCTTCAGGGTTAAAAGAATCTAATTTGACTCTTCATGGATCTATTTGAATAAGTTGGTAACTTTGTGAAGAAAAAAAAGAGATGTGTTCCTGCTGAAGACTTTGAGATTTTAGAACAGAGTTTGGTTAAATCCTCATCATCTAGTCTTTTTAGGGGTAGTAGCGCCACTGAAATTTCCCAGAGACTTTTTTCAGGTGTTATTGCACCCCAGTACAATATTGCTGTCATTTAGTTTCAGTTTAATAGCTTTGGAGTGAAAAGTCATACAACAGGGGTATAATATGTAGTACCTCAACTCAATTTTATGAATTAATAAAAAGCATTGCACTGACACCCCTCCATTTTTGAGAGGAGTTGAAAATTTAGGATTTTGTTGTTGTTGTTGCTTAATGGTTTATTCTATAGTTAACGTATCTAACTTCCTATGCTTCATTCATTTTTAACTGAGTTTTCCCAAGATATTTTATCCCATGACATTCTCTACATTGTACATTCTCTAAATGGGCCACAGATTAATCAACTATAATATAATCTACTATAACTACTAGAAGTCAATGTTGTTGTTGTTAGGTGCCACCAAGTTGGTATCCAACTCATAGCAACCCTACATACAACAGATGAAACACTATTGTCAGTGCTTTTCTGCTATTCATAGGGTAGAAGCCAATAGTCATTGTAAATTCCTGTTTGTTGCATGTAAGTACTAATTATTTAGTTTGAGAAAGACTTCTAAATGATAATTTATACATAATAGAAAAAGTTTTTGAGTTTTACCAAGACTTTAAAGAATTCATGCTTAATTTTAATGTAATATAAGGTTTTATATTTTGCTGTTTACAACTTCTTATAAAGTCAAGTTTAAATTCCTCCTAATTCCAAAATGGTTATAGATTTTAATATTCATGATGGCCTTGCAAAAATAACTATGAAAAAAATCAAATGAATGGTATAGTATTTACATTACAACTATTCTTTAGGCAATTTACACTTTCCAGCAAGCACAAGTGACTATTCACATTGGCAGAAAGGATTATTTAGAAGTTTATTTTTGCAGTTTATGTCATGAGTTAATATATACCAGTAGATAGAGCTAATTAAGACTATTTCATTATTTCAGAGGGAAGAAAAGAGTTCACAAAATAACAATGTATATACAGTTGCATTTCCATCTACATTGCACCTAAAATCAAATGTACTGAATACTGTTATATTGATAGTTTGGGTAATTTCATTATCTTATTGCTAAATGTCTAGATGTTCTTTCGTGCAATTTTAAATGAGTCATTAGTTTTCTCTTTTCCATGGTGTCAATAAATGATCTAATTTGGATATCAATGTCCTAATATTTCCTGTTCATAATCTTAGTGTTACACGATAGATTTTTCTAAAAATATATATTAGTCTTCATTTTTCCTTAAGTGTTAAAACTCACTTGCTTTCAAGACAGAAGTTGTCCTGAATTTCTTCACTTCCATTTCAATATCTTGGAGATATTGAAGCTTTAATTGAGATAATTGATGCTTCTTTTTATTAAAGAGTGTTCCAATGAGTACAATCAGTGTCTAGAACAATAAACACTGAACACTCAACACACAAATCTGTGTTCTACTCTGTGCTTGGCACAATTATAAGTGAACATACATTATTCCTCTTTTTTTTCTGTCACTCTTATGAAACAGTTCAGCACCAGCATTAGCTCTTCTAAAAGGTGATAAAATCAAGGTTAAGTGAATTACACAAAGTTAAGCTGGTAGGTGGCTGAACCAAGGTTTGAATTGAAGCAATATCTTCAGTTTCTTGGCCATTACCTCCATACTTCCTTTAATATACTAACTTCTTTATAGAAGCCAGAAAGGATAGAAAAAAACAGAGAGTGACATTGTCTACAAGATTTTAATCCATATAGATACTACCTATACCTACAGTGACACCACCTTCAAAGCAGGTACTTCATACTTAAAGATTTTAGTGTTTCAATTTATTGTGGGAGGGAGCTGGGTTTTAACTCAGTTGGTAGAGTACTGCTTGGTACTCTCCAAGGCCCTAGATTCAACCTCCAGCACCTCAAAAATGAGAAAAGGTCCTGGCAACTCACTCCCAATAAAATCTGGAAACAGCCTTTGAATGCCCTATGAGTGGCAGAGAAGCACTAACACAGTGCCGTGCATGGCACAGTGTCCATGTTTTGTTCTGTTATACACAGGGTCACTATGAGTTAGACCTGATTAATGGTACCTGATAACAACAGTTTATTGTGGAAGCAACTTAAAGTCACTGTGGACTCACCTAGAGGGTCTCTCAGAAGGTGTATATGTCCAAGGTAGAATAAAGGATAGAAAAATTAAGGTTTAGCTGAGTATAAAAAATGTATAGAATTTATAAAGGAATAATAAGAGGCAAGACTGGACTTCATGAGTACAAATGAAGACACAGTCTCACCATTGTTATCCTTCCCAACAAAGGCAAATTCCATTTTAAGTTAATAAAGATTATTGTGTTGGCATAACTTGCATAAGAAGATGTCAAACAGAAAGCTGAAAATGATCAACTTCAGGGACTATATTAGGAATGTAATAATTATGGTTTTGAGAGTCTTTTCCACATAAATTTGATTCCCTTAGACAAAAATTCTTAACCCATCTCTTTTTCTATGAATGACAAAACAAGTCCATTGGTTTGTTTCTGCTATTACTGTTCTAAAGATAACTGCATACAAAATGGAATGTGTAAGAATTCTAATTAGTTGCAGATAATTTTCTATCTAAAAAGTTGAGATGATCATTTAAATATAAATATTAATCAGCAATCCACTCCCAAAGCAATCCCCAAACAATCAGCATTGAAAATCCTACGAGGGTTGCTGTGAGTTTGATCGACTGGGTAGCACCTAACAACAATATTAATCAGCAAAGTTAGAAACATGACTGCATATATGTTTTATACACAAACATATATATAATATATATTTACCACTTATTTTACATAAAAGAAATTATATTATGCACATGTATACATTGAAATGAGCTGAAGTTTATCTCAGTTGGTAGAGTACCATGCAGCAATCTCTGAGGACCCAGGTTTGGTACCTAGCACTGCAAAACAAGAGAGGGACATGGCAGCTCACTCCCAAAACAATCCCGGGAACAATCAGCCATCAAAAACCCTGTAAAGGTCACTATAATTTGGACAGGACTCAACAGAACCTAACAACAACAGCAACATACATTAAAATAAAATGTAGCTAAAGACATCCAAATGTTAACAAGAGTTACATTTAGGTTATGAGAGTAAGAAAAGGTAAGAGGAGAGTTTTCACAGTTTGCTTTTATACTTTGGTAATGCTTGGATTTTTTAAGACGGAAAAGTATGTTATTTTAGAAATTTAAATTGAAAATAGATTTGAGGGAAAATTGAAATTTATCATAACAGGGCAAGATGGATTTAAAGTACAAAACGATAATTCTGCCTCTCCATCTCCACTCCATTATTCCCACCTGCATAGCTACAGTCTGGCTGGATGGACCCCAATAATCTGCATTTGAACAGAATTTCCCTATTCTTTCTAAGCACACTAAATTAGAAAATCACTACTTTAGAGGGTAGTTTTAGGAGCAAAAGAATAAATCTAGGATCAAAATAAATTTGTGGGCAAATTCAACTTGCTTTTGAGAAGGGGGTGCATAAGAATTCTAACTATTAGGGCACAAAGTAAAATGCTATATGGAGAAATTTTAAGAGAAGGGTAAAAGAGAGGAAATTGCTATTCTGATAACTTTATTTAGGCATTTTCCATTAATTAATTAAGACATCAATATTTATAGAAAATCCTACATTGTAACTCCTACATACAAAGGAGTTTTATTTTTAAAACTTCGATTTTGTATAATTGGTAAGGTGAGCCTGAAGTTATAATTCCAAGGAGTAGTAGTCTGAGTTCTATTCCAATGTAAACACAAGAATATATTTAGTTTTACTTAACTTTATCTTATGCTATTTTTTTTTTTTTTTTTTTTTTTTTTTTTTTTTTTTTTTTTTTTTTTTTTTTTTTTTTTTTTTTTTTTTTGCTGTACTGGGGGTTAAACCCAGGGCCTCACACCTGCATGCTCTGCAAGTGCTGGACCACTGAGCTGCACCCCCCAGCCCTTTTTTTTTTACTTTTTGAGACAGGGTCTCGCTAAGTTACGCAGACTGCCTCTGGTCTCGAACTTGCGATCCTCCTGCCTCCGCCTCCCAAGCCGCTGGGATTACAGGCGTGCGCCACCGCGCCCGGCTTCTTATGCTATTTTTCTAACAGGCTGACATAGTTTTCACATTGTCCACCCTACCTACAGTATCATTAAAGATTTTCCTGCAAATGGTGATAAATGTTTTATCCCTGTTAATTTTCCAGAATATGATATTTTGCTCTTTTCAATCTGTGGATGAATTCATTACTTTTAATAAATCAGAACTCTGCTGATTTTCTGTGGACAGCCGGCATTCGTGTGTATAGCCTTAAAAGGAACATGCTAACATCTGCGATTGATGAATAACTCTATGTGTATTGTAGTTCCTTCAACAGAAATTGTTCAGAGGTTCAGAGAGCAAGTGATAAATAATTAACACAGAAGCAATAGTCTTACTTTATTGCCAGCCTTGGAAGAAACACACAAGTACAAGCTGTAAACCAGGCTTCCCTTTCTCTTATATCTTCTCTTTGACTAGTCATTTAGTTGATTGCAAACTCTGCCACTTAGAAAACCTCCAGGCTTATAACATATCTTCCTTTTATATTGTCTTTAATTCATTCTGTCAAATGAATGTCATGAATATTGCAGCCTTCTGTCCTTCAAGTGCCACTGAGACATGACTTTTAGAAGCAGTAGCTTGACTTGAATATGGTGGGGATGAGTACATCTACTTTCTTATTTACTTTAGGAAATATTTTACTTTTTTAAAACTTTCTAAGACATTAAAAGAAATTGAAAATTAATAAATTATAGCTATTAATGAAAGAATTCTCTGTAACTTTTATATGAATCTTATAGCCAAGGTATGATATAAATAGCAACGCAAGAGTCCCCCAGAAGTGGTATCCATTTCTAAAAATCGGCTCAAGTTTGGAATTCTTGTATGGATATAGAGCTGAAGTTTAACATGGGACTTTATGAATACATTTATATAAGTATAATGGAGATAGTTTATTAAAAGATGAAATCTGCTAAAGGATTTGGTATATTAACAATTTGAATAAATATAATCCACAAAAGAATTATTCTGTGATATCAAATATAAAGCACTGCTAAATAAAAACTAAATTTTCATGTTATATATATGTGTGTCTGTGTGTGTGTGTGTGTGTATTTTTTTTTTGAGACAAGGTCTTACAATATAGGCCAGACTGGCATTGAACTTGCTATCATCCTGCCTCAGCCTCCCAAGTATTGTGATTACAGTCATGCACTACCAAACCTGGTTTCTTTAATTATATTCTTATAATTTGTCCTATTGTAAAAGATAAACCCTACATATACCTCAAGAATGATAGCTATTGAGACAGTGGAAAATACTGTTGTTGTTGTTATTAGGTGCCGTTGAGTCGGTATCCGACTCATAGCAACCCTCATAGGGTTTTCAATGGCTGACTGTTTCAGGATTGTCTTGGGAGTGGATTGCCAGGTCCTTCTCTCATTTTGTGGTGCTGGGAATTGAACTCGGACCTCAGAGACTGCAGCACAGTGCTCTACCAACTGAGCTAAATCCCAGCCCAGCAGAAAATATAGAGCAGGAAAATAAAGCACAAATGTTTTCATCCCAGGCACAGCACCTTATAAATCTCATTTAAGTTAACCCTCAATTATCTGTATAATACATATCTCTTGTAGGAAGAAATGATGAAGGAAATGAGACTAGAAGATTATATGCTTTTCTCCAGTTCTCATTGTTCCTGAGTGCCATAACCAATATTCATATCTAGAATTGTCTTTCTGTAAAATTCACATTATGGGGTTGGGGTGTACGTCGGTTGGTAGAGTGTTGCTCTGTGCTCTCTGAAGTCCTGGGTTTAATCCCTAGCACTGAAAAACTGAGAGAAGGACATGGTATTCCACTCCTGAAGCAATTCCATAAAACAATCAGCCATTGAAAACCCTATGAATAGTAGAGAAACACTGACAATAGTGCCAGGCATGGAACGGTGTCGAGGAGCGTTTCATTCTGTTGTACACAGGGTCTCCATGAGCTGGACCTGACAGAACAGTGCCTAAAAGCAGCAAAGTTCGTGCTCATCCCATTGTAGTTCCTTGTAGAATACCTCATTTCACCTTCAATAATATTAATATCATATACTTTGTGAAACAAGACTATGTGCAGGCATCAGATTCTGTGAAATATTATCATTCATCCACAGCCTTGAGATAAAAATGCGGTGCATGTTATGCTATTGTTATAGTTTGGAACATAATTTCTGATCATTCTCATAGTTAGGCTAGAAACTTATATCCTCCAATTTGGTTTTGTAAAATTATTTATTGTTGCTAATTGACAAATAAAAATTATATGTACTTGTCTACAACATGTTATCATAAAATATATATATGTTGTTGTTGTTAGGTGCCATTGAGTCAGTATCCGACTCATAGCGACCCTCTCTGTATAACAGGGGAAACACGATTGTCAGTGCTTCTCTGCTGTTCATAGGGTGTTCAATGGCAGATTGATTTTTGGGAGGGGGTTGCCACGTCCTTCTCCCAAGCCTACAGCTTCTGGTGTTCCCAGGCAGTCTCCCATCCAGGTACTAACCAGGCCCAACCCTGCTTAGCTTCCGAGGTCTGACGGGATCAGATGCCACAGGGCTACAGCTGCAGGCATATATACATTGTAGAATGGCTAAATTGAGCTAATTACTTCACAGACTTACCATTTTTTGTTTGTTGTGAAAGCACTTAAATTCCACTGTCTTACTATTTACAACAATGCATTGGCATTAACTAAAGTCACCATGTTGTACTTATTACCTCTATCAAATTGAAATTTGATTGCTATTTTTAAGTGTATCATCTGTCTATCTCTATCCATCACCTATCTGCTAAGTATTTCATACTTTACTGTTTTCCTAATTATTTAATTTATAATAAAAGATAGGACCATATTACATTCATTTTGTTCCTTCTTTAATGACTACCATAGTAACATTAAAATTTGTTCAGAAGAATATAATGTAATCTTTTAATTATGACAGAATTACATTGGGAGGCAGATTGATACTCAAGACTGTTATTAATCAATGAAATAGGAAGAGAACAAAGGATTAAAAGGAGTTTACTGGCTCAACTTTCAATTCAATGACACTTTATACTTACAAAGAGTGAATACATATGGAGAAAGACAGCTGGCAGAAAAGAAATTATGACCATGATTTTCTTTATCCACATGAAAGTCATCATTTAAACAGTGGTTTCTGCTAATATTAACTAATTCTGCACAACACAGAAATATTGATGTAATGACTCATGCTAGTAAGAAACTTTGTTTCCACCTCTTCAAACAACTTCATACTTTCATTTTCGTTATTTTTCTTATGAGTGAAAGTGTGCACTGATGAGGAGAAATCAGAAGCTGGGAATGAGAAACCCAAGTTCTGGTTTTGGCCATTCTAATTATTAGATCTAAAATTTTAGGCACCTCTTTAAACCTCAATTTTCTAATGTGGGGATTATAATACCTGACTCTACTATAAATAATTTTTTTTTAAATTTACTAAAAATCAGTACTATGTCAAAGATGGAGTAATACCTGCTACAACCTTTTGGTCATTTAATAATAGTTGTAGTTAGGTTCCATCCAGTTGGTATCTTGTTCATAGCGACCCTAGGTACAACAGGCAAAACATTATTGTCAGTGTTTCTCTGCTAATCATAGGGTTTTCAATGGCTGATGTCTTTATGGGAGTGGGCTGCCAGGTTCTTCTTCCAAGCCTACAGCACCTGGTGTTCCCAGGCAGTCTCCCATCCAAGTACTAACCAGGCCCTACCCTGCCTACTTTCTGAGATCTGACAGGATCAGACACACAATGGCAGGACTGCAGGCTTAATAATAGTAAATGACATCAAATTATCTGTTTAATTGTCATATATCATTTTGGTAAACTGAGTCCAAAAGAGAGCTAAATAATTTAAACACACTTATTCAAGGAACAGAGCTGATGCTTACTCAAGTCTTGTCCTGAAGCTAGGCCTCTTACTGTACAAGTAATTACTAAATTGATATTTGTTTTGTTTTAGTACTTTATTGTACTTATACAACTGGAAAAAATCATAATTTTCCAAATCAAAACAAAACTGGTTTTTGATTTTAAAAAATCTACTGAGTTTTCTACTACTTGTTTTACTCTGTCTATTGACTGTTTCTGTGGATTCTAATGAGACTGCAAAAACAGTTCATTCATAATATTCTGGAACTGCACAAGCAGAATCAAGACAAGGGCAGGTGACCTTAATCTGATAATACACTTTGTTGTTGTTGTTGTTAGGTGCCATCTAGTCGGTTCCGACTCATAGTGACCCTCTGTACAACAGGGGAAACACTATTGTCAGTGCTTCTCTGCTGTTCATAGGGTTTTCAATAGCAGATTGATTTTTGGGAGGGGGTTGCCACGTCCTTCTCCCAAGCCTACAGCTTCTGGTGTTGCCAGGTGGTCTCCCATCCAGGTACTAACCAGGCCCAACCCTGCTTAGCTTCCGAGGTCTGACGGGATCAGATGCCACAGGACTATGGCTGCAGGCCGATAATACACTACCTTCGTCAAAATATCAAATAAGTGACTATCTAAATTAAGAACATTTCCAGGCTTGGATGTTCAGACCATTTGGTTTGTAAAAGGATTTTGCTATTAAAACCAAAACTCTTTGTTATTGCATTGAAAAAGTTCCCTCATCTCTGAATGTTTGCCTTACACAGTAACACAAAATAAGATTGTGCTTTATTGCACATGAGATCTTTAAAAATTTAAGGTCAATATTTCACATTTTTAATCTTTTCAAGGATTCCTTAATCCTTGTTTTCTCGTCCCACGTTTATTCGGAGAGCTCTTGCTTGATGTGAATTTGATTTATTTCACCAGTTTAGTAATTCTTCTCCATGTTTCTCTTTGTTACCATCCGTGAACACAAATGTAGGTTTTGTTTAGGAGAGTCAGTAAGAATACCTTCGTGAATTCACAGTAATGGGTCTTATTAATTTCACAAAAAAATAAATTCTCGTTATTTGTTGCTGTTGTTAGGTGCGGTGGAGTCGGTATCCAACTCATAGCGACCCTACACACAACAGGGGAGACACTATTGTCAGTGCGTCTCAGCCATTCATAGGGTTTTCAATGGCGGATTGATTTTTGGGAGTGGGTTGGCTGGTCCTTCTCCCAAGCCTACAGCACTTGGTGTTCCCATGCGGTCTCCCATCCAACTACTAACCAGGCCAGACCCTGCTTAGCTTCCGAGATCTGGCAGGATCTGATACCACAGGGCTACGGCTGCAGGCAGTTATTTATTTACTTTCTATAAATTCAAACTATATCTCCTTTATTTGTGCTTATCAGTTCATTTTCAAACCTAATTTCAGGAGTTCATATTTATCTATGTTACACTTCTAATTAGTTTTATTTATTCAAACTTGTCATGATGATTTTATCCCATCTAAATTGTTTTTGCCTGCAGCTGTACCACTGCAGTGTTGATCCTGTCAGGTCCCCAGAAGCTAAGTAGGGTCAGGTCGGGTTCGTACTTGGATGGGATACTGCCTGGGAACACCAGGTGCCATAGGCTTGGGGCAAGGACCCAGCAAACCACTCCCCCCAAACCGTCAGCCATTGAAAATCCTATGAATAATAGAGAGGCACTGACAATACTGTTTTGCCTGTCGTATATAGGGTCACTATGAGTCAGACATCGACTGGATGGCAACCTAACAATAACAACAATAAATTCTTTTAATTTCCCTTATAAGTAAATCTTTTAAATGATTTATATGCTGGAATACCTTTTGGTATACAATCATATATATTTTACTACTTAACTATATACTTTTTTCAATAATGTTTCTGCACAGTTTTACATCAGTTATAAAGTCTTTTACCATATTTTAAAACTATCTATTTTTATAGGCATTGAAAAGATTATTGATGAAATTAGGGTGATAATTGGAAAATGACAAACTTGTAGGCAAAGCTGGAATTCATAGTAGATATGTACTGTTGGGACTTAAAAGATTTTAAAAAGTGACATTCAGTGACTCCAGAAGAGGCAACACTTTCCACTTTCCACAGGCCATTGTATTGATTCATTTACACTTATTTCATACACTTGTTTCATACATTTATGCTTCTGGTCGGGACCCTGGAAGTGTTTGAAACTGAGATGAACATTGTTTATTAGCTCATACCTAGGGGTTACAAGTTGTCTCCACTCTAAGCTTAAACACACTTGTGTTAGAAATTCAACTTTTGAATTTTTCATGGTTCAACATTAATCCTACTAGTGCTTAATCTAACTTTCCTACAATTCTGAAAAGTGTGACTCCACTTTTTATTTCCTATTTTTAACATTCATCATAATCATGAAAATATTATAGCATCCCGTGAAAATGTTTATAATTCCTTGGAATATAATTTCATCAAAGTGAAAACTTAAACTTGTATTGGAGCAGTCAAGATAAGATTTAAAATCCTGCATATATTTTGAGATTCAATTCTCTGTGAATAAAATTTCCTCTGATTGAAAATAGCAGCATGCTATTATTCCTGAGAGAAAAGAATGGAGAATGTAGGAGTTGAAAATCAATGCTGTAGTTATCGTTAGTCCCCATTAACCAAGCCAGCCTTAACTTTCCCTTCAGTTTGACTAAATTTTAGACAGGTTTCTTTCTGAATAAATACCTCTAACCTCACACTTCTTAGAATATTTACTCTTAAAAAAAAAAGTGCACCTATGTCAACGTGCAACTGGCTAGCAGCTCAGGGTCACCTAACTGGACTGATCTGGTCACTGGTGGTGAGGACAAAGGCTCCAAGAGGCAAGCTGAAAAGGGTAAACAAAATGATATCTGTAATTGTTAAAATAATGTTAATTAGTAGCCTAGTAACAGTAGGTCCAAGCCCTATAAAAAGACTGGGAAGTACTATATTATAGGAAAAGGGCAAACTAATCCCAGAAGAGGCCCATACCCAGCACAAAATTGATCTCACTAAATTTAAAGGAGAGCTGGGATTTAGCTCAGTGGGTAGAGCGCTGCGCTGTAGTCTCTGAGGTCCCGAGTTCAATTCCCAGCACCGCAAAAGTGGGAGAAGGGCCTGGCAATCCACTCCCAAGACAATCCCGAAACAGTCAGCCATTGAAAACCCCATGAGGGTCACTATGAGTCGGATACCGACTCGATGGCACCTAACAACAACAACAAATTTAAAGGAAAACCAAACCAAACAAAACAAAACAAAAAAAAAACACAATAAATTGGCAGGAACACCAATGTATGATGGGATTGACACAAGTATAACACTCCTCCCCTCTGGAAACTCAGGGAACATCTCAGAAGATGGGTCAGATTGAATGGAAGAGTCAAAGGAGGGGAGGAAGATGGAGGATGAGAAATATACCTACTGTACATTCATCCCTATTAACAGGGTGGTTAATTGGGATGATCCCACTGTACTGGTATATGCAGACAACCCCATCTGGCTAACAGGACCCCATGATTCTAAAGGCCCCATGGTTCAAACAGAAGAAAGGATGATTTATGACTACACCATTGGTGCTGAAGGTGTTCCAATTTGCATGGGAAAAGATTCTCACTGTTTGAGGATGGGTTTCCAACATTGGCCAGTTGATGATCATAGAGGGTACAGTTATCTGGCCATAAGGATGATGAGTCTCATACCACATTTTGATTGGCCACAAAAAGGAGACTCTCATCAACATTGCCATGCCCCATTTGCACAGAACAAGGTTTAGATTCACTGGGGCCAACGTAAAGACTTCCACTCCCGAGTTTTAGTTAATAGCTCCCAAGGAGCCATCATAGACTAGAGTCTGGCAGACTCTGCTAGGGAAAATAAGAAAAATTCTAGGAATTTTGAATTTAAGTGGAAGATAGATTGGCATAATGGGGGTTCCTCTCCCCCATACCACAAATGTTTCACAAGATCACCAACTCACCTTTACCACGATCATCTATTCCCCAAGATCACATCTGGAAATTGGCCACAGCCCTATATCCCATTTATGCAGTAGAACATCTGCGTGAGGGAAATTATCAAAATAAGAAGATTATATAAGTGCAAGCCTGTGTTAAACTCCCTTATGTCCTCCTAATTGGAAATGTCAAATGAGACAAAAAGGAGGGATCTATTTTCTGTTGCCAATGTACCCTGCACACTTAGGTTAATTTGACAACTAAATTTAATTAGAAAAAAGAAAATTTATGTATATTATGGATGGGAAAATGAATATGGCTGCCCATCCATATGGACAGGCCATGGGAGGAGTCTCCAACCTTAACCTTAATTCATCAGGCCATCCATGGGATAACTAAAAGAACTAAAAGATTCATAGGGGCATTAATCACAACCATATTGGGTATAATAGGAGTTACTGCCTTAGCTGCCACTAGTGGAGCTGCTCTCCAACAATCCATTCAGAATAAAAACTTTGTAGAAGAGTGGCACTCAGATTCCATTAAACTATGGACAACCAAACATAATATAGATAAATCATTACAGCAACAGATTAATGATTTAAGAGAGGTGGTAATTCTCCTTGGGGATCAATTATCTGGGCTATAAGAAAAATTAAAATTAAAATACGATTCAGAAACTAATGATTATTGTATTATACCTCTAAATTATAATGAAAGCAAGTATAATTGGCTAAAAGTTAAACAACATTTGGTGGGTACAGGGAATGTATAGAATCTAATTAGTGAATTACAAGAAGAAACCAGAAATATGTCTAATATTCCACTACCTGAGACAGCTGGAGAAGAAATTATCAAAGACATTGTAAATAGAGTTAAGTCCCTTAATACCTCTACCTGGAACCTTATGACTAACCCCTTAAACATGTTGTTATTTGGAATCATTATTGCTGTAATAATTATAAATTTAGGAATGAGAGTTTGTATAATATAGCCCATCTTCTAGCCTCATGTCAGTTTTATAAGCCAGGAACATCTTTCTAAACATCCTGAAAGTCATCCCTGTGGATCTGTAGGAGAAGTAGAAGCCTAACTCAGTGTTTATTAGCAAACATACATGACCTAACCACTTTGACCAAACTCCCTGAAAAAGTCTTCCAGTACTTTTTCACTTAAATATTGGTTCCTTTTTTTCAGTAGAGTTGAATAGAATTCCTCTTCCTATTGCAATAGTTTCCAATAAAGTATGTTTTTTCCCTACATAACTCTATGGTAGAATTTTTATTTGACATCATTAACTAAGCTAACATCATTTTTTGTATTCTGGATTTTTTTCAGATTGCAGATTTGTTTGTGTCTCATATCATTTTCATAAATCCAAAGGAGGAGTTCTAATATGGCTCCTGATTTTCAGATGAGCAAACAGCTTAGAGAAGTATTTTAACTTTTTTAGAATTATATAACAAGAGGCAAAGGTTAAGATGTCAACCCAGGAAATCATATCTAAGTTTTGTTTTGTTTTGTTTTGTTTTGTTTTGTTTTGCAGTCCTGGGGGTTGAACCCAGGTCCTTGCGCTTGCGTGCTCTGCAAGTGCTGGACCACTGAGCTGCACCCCCAGCCCATTTTTTTTAACTTTTTGAGAGAGGGTCTCACTAAATTACGCAGACTGCCTCTGGTCTCGAACCTGCGATCCTCCTGCCTCCGCCTCCCAAGCCGCTGGGATTACAGGCATGTGCCACTGTGCCTGGCTCATATCTAAGATTTTTAACATTAGGCTACTTTAATGAGTTTTAAGCAATATTTTTTTCTACCATAGATTACTTTTCAACTCAACTTTCTCTTTTTTAAAATAATTTTTACCTTCTAGTTTATTTATTTATACTTATCTTTTTACAGATATCTTAAAATCTGAACGCAGTGGAGCTATCAGATTTCTTTTCAGTTACTTCATTCCCAATGATTTGAAATTCCTCTTATAGACTCAGTCAATGTCCATCTTTATTCTCACTTGGTAGTCCATCATTCTCAAATTTGAAGTTCATTTACTTCATGCCAAGCATTTCCCCTTCTAGCTATCACAAATTTGAAAATGACATACTCTCTTTTCCCAAAGGTTAAACAGCATGGGTTCATTTTCCAAACAAATAAATGAGGCATAAAAGGTAAATTGTGGCAGGAATGGCAACAAGATCAGTTAGCTGATAGGGGAATTTTCTATTATTGATATGGATGGCAATGTCTATAGAATTTATTCTTTGTCAAAAGTGATAAAAGAGAATAGCCTCTTAGCAATCCACTAGACCACCCCAAATATCTATAGCATGTAAGCTACTCACCACCCACGCGTAGGCAGTCAGGGAACATTAGATTTTTTTTTTTTTTTACTTCACTGTAACCTTATTTAATTCTTTCACTTTTTGGTAAGAATGGTTCTCTTCCAAACCATTTCTTAACTTCAAATGATACTACTGTTAATTTAATGTATTAATTTTTGGCTTGTCTGCTATTCAGCTTCAGATGATTTATATTTTCCTATTTTGTTTTATTTCTTGAGGAAAAACTTGATATTTTTCTTCACTGTTCAAAAACATCCATCAGTTGTAATAAGGGTAATGTGTATTTTCATTGGAGCTGTAAATTGAAGATAAATATTTGTATAATTTTGGGTAAGTACCAGTCAGTTAAAAAAGAGAGACAGACACCCCCACACACACACACACACTCTTAGGTCACTGTCTAGTCCAAGGCCTATGTGATGGCTTATCCTACCAGAGAAATAAGCTAACTATTAATACACTGTCTTATGCTCAATCTTTTGATGCCATTTAAGAAATCTCAGTGAAAGTATGAGTGAAAATAATTGAGAAAGTAGAAAAAATGAAAAATTAAAAGACTCATGTTAGAGAAACTTGAATGTAAATTAAAAGTCTAATTTTAGAGGGAAGCATAATGTTTCATTTGAAGACAAGAAAAGTCCTTTTTTGAAAATGAAAGGTATGTTTTCTTCTATGGAATTTAATAAGCTGATATGAATCAGTACCTTAGCATTCTACCTAGAAGTGGAAGGCAAAATTATCTTTCTGCCCAAAATAGTGACACATAATTATTCATTCTCAAAAGAAATCATTGAAACTACAGCATTTCCTAATGCACATTTGCCTAGACATGATATCTATCTTGAAGAGTATAATTTAATGAAGAACACTCTGTGATCCTCTGGAATTTAACTGAATGTACAAACAATGAACAACCAAGCTCTGAATAGAGAGTAAATACATTTACTTATAACAATGTCTTATAAAAATATGAGATGGAGAAGTTCACTGAATAAAAGGTACAATATTGCAGCCCAAATATTCTTCATTTTGAAACATAAAAAATTATTTGTAATGCCAATTTATATGTATTTCACCCATTCTTCCACTGATTTGGCTGGACATATATGCCTTCTTAGAAAACAAAAAATTTTCGTTGACCTAAATGGAAAATATATGAAGAAGAAGTGATACAGATATTAACAAGTCAAAGACAATAGAGATGATATTCTGAATTGCATACTGACTTAATATATGAAATTTTCTTTTCTATAATTGGGAAAAATTCTCGTAGTATGATCTATGATCCCTTTTTACAACTTTGCTTGCTCTTTTTAACCATCTCCTTCATTCTCAACTGAAAAATGTTTCAACAGGATGTTTCAGACCATAGACCATGAAAAATCCTTATTTAAAATGCCAACCTATCTTTCTCTATCTCAACATTAATATTAATTATGCTGAAATTAATTATGCTTAATCACAAATCTTGATTATT
Organism: Pedetes capensis; assembly: GCA_007922755.1. Lineage (NCBI taxonomy): Eukaryota > Metazoa > Chordata > Mammalia > Rodentia > Pedetidae > Pedetes > Pedetes capensis. The sequence goes on along the minus strand of VMDO01010594.1, from coordinate 50,371 downwards.
CACCTTTCAGTGAATGTGTAATAATCTCTTATTATTTTATCCATTATTATTTACTGACAAAGGCCACAGATTTCTGTTCAATTACCCCTAGTCTATTTATTTATAATTCAACATGGGTAAGAAAACTAATTTTTCTATGAAAGTTATAATCACCTTCACTGGTAAGTACAGGAAATACAAGTGGAGGTTTAAAAAAATGTCTAAAAGACAAAGGCAACATTATAAATAAACACCTTGAATGTAATTTAAGTTATTATAACACTTAAGAAATGATTGAAATGAGGAAAACAAAGACATTATTTAGAGCAACAAATTTATACCAGATTTGAGAATGATTTAATATTTTTCTCCAAGTTTGCATGTCATTTATTTTATGAGTAATAAATATTCATTTTTTCATGAATACTCTTTATCTCTTTTTTACTTACTATTTGTTTTCTTGTTAATCTCTATTATTGTCCATGTTGATAGTGATCTGACCAATTGTTCAATGCCCAACAACCACAATTTTTTTAAGGATTTAAAGAATCAACACTGTACCTCATTGCAGAATTTGAGAAATGCCTTCCTAAATTGGACAATATCTTGGCAGAGTAGTGGGAAGGTGGAAATAAAGTGGCAGAGGGAAACTTGAAAACCATCAATGCAGGATCATTTACAGAACTTATTTTAGAGTAATGACAGAGAATCATGCTGTCGAGACGGTACAAAATTCATAGCTCAAGTAAGTTTTATAAATGGGTTTATAAGGGAGACTTTTTTCTACTCTGACTCTATAGTAAAAGTGTTGTTGTTACGTGCTGTCAAGTCTGCATTGGACTCATGGTGACCCTACCTACAACAGGCAAAACACTATTGTCAGTAATTTCTGCTATTCATAGAGTTCAATAGCAGATTGTTTTGGGGGAGTGGGTTGCTGGGTCCATCTCCCAAGCCTGCAGCACCTGATGTTCCCAGGCAGTCTCCCATCGAAGTACTAAGCAGGCCAGACCCTGCATAGCTTACGTGATCTGACGCCACAGTGCTACGGCTGCAGGCATAATAAGATTGTTGTTGTTGTTGTTGTTGTTAGGTGCCGTCGAGTTGGTATCCGACTCATAGTGAACCTCATAGGGTTTTCAATGGCTGTTTCGAGATTGTCTTGGGAGTGGATTGCCAGGCTCTTCTCCCATTTTGCGGTACTGGGAATTGAACTCAGGACCTTAGAGACCGCAGCGCAGAGCTCTACCAACTGAGCCAAATCCCAGCCCCATATAATAAAATTAGGTGGGTAATATTATAATGCCTGCAGCCGTGCCACCTAACAACAACAATATTATAGTTGTATTACCTGAGAAAATAATTTGGACAAAGTTTTCATGTATACCTAGAAGTAAAATATGCACCACGAGAGCTCTTTTTAAGGTATTTTTGTCTTTTACTTCACCATTCAATAAATGTAATTTATTGTTAACAATGTGCCAACACTATGTTAAGCATTCCATATGTATTTATTATATTAACTTTCAAAAATCCTATGAGGTGTGGATTGATAGTAGTCCTGTTTCATTTGGACAAATGGAACACAGAAAAATAATTTGTCCAAGAAAACACAACTAGAAAGGGATGGAGCTAGGACGCAAACTCACTTACTGGGACTCCAGATTGTGTTCTTAATTGATTGTTAATTTACAGTTCAAACATTCACAGCTTAATTGAATTTCTAAGCTTGAAAGAAATGTTTTCTTCTCTCATTGAACTACAAACTTTTCAGAATACTAAACATGCCTAAAATAAGCATCCTAACATTTTATAAAGGAGTATATATATATTTTTTTTCTGAAAACCCTATGAGAGTCACTATGGCTCGACTTGATGGCACCTAACTCTCTCTCTCTCTCTCTCTCTCTCTCTCTATATATATATATATATATATATATATATATATATATATATATATATATATATATATATACATATACACACGCATATGTATATATGTGCCTACAGCCATAGCCCTGTGGCATCCAATCCCGGCAGACCTCTGAAGCTAAGCAGGGTCGGGCCTGGTTAGTACCTGGATGGGAGACTGCCTGGGAACACCAGAAGCTGTAGGCTTGGGAGAAGGACCTGGCAACCCCCTCCCAAAAATCAACCTGCCATTGAAAACCCTATGAACAGCAGAGAAGCACTGACAATAGTGTTTCCCCTGTTGTACAGAGGGTCGCTATGAGTTGGATACCGACTCCACGGCACCTAACAACAACAATGTATATATGTGTATATATATATATATGGCTAGAGTTTTAACAGAGATTGGAAAAAATGTTACATGAGAAAAGATAAAGTCAGGAATATAGGAGGAGAAAGCATACATGATAATTTGGGAACAATAAGCATTTACAATTTACATTTTGTGGAGAGCAGGCTACGTACTGAATAATAATAAGAAATAACACTCTTGAAGGAGTTTGTGTTCAAATCATGAAGATCTTGAAAGCAAATTTAAGAAGGTGAGACTTGTTTCCTATGAGAACAGGATTTGTACTTTAAGGTTGTGGCTTAAGCATAGATTAAATATATAATTTGTAAATATTTGGTACCATCTAATAGAATAAATTGTTACATGGAGGAGAGAATGAAGTTGAAAAATAACAGTTCAATTTCAAACTCTTGTGAAATGTTGTTGTTGCTAGGGACCGGTGAGTTGAGCTGTGTCTGATTCATAGTGACCGTCATAGAGTTTTCAATAGCTGATTATTTTGGGGTTGCTTCAGGATTGGATTGCCATGTCCTTTTCCCATTTTTGCAAGGCTAGACATTGAACCTGGCTCCAGAGTGCAGAGTGGCACTCTACCAACTGAGCTTAACTCCAACCCCTTATTGTGAAATAAAAACATATAAATAAAAAGGCAGACATTGGGTGAAAAAATAAGGATATTTTTAAAGTAGTAATATGGCTTTTCATTGCTAAATGTTCAAATTAGTATAAAATATTTGAATATTTGATTAAGGTATAATATATATGGGGGATGGGTTTTGTTAATTCATTAGGAAATTTAGTACTTTTCAAGAATGTCTGCTTTTTAGTATCTTTTTATACTTCATGAGAATATAAGAATATCTCTCTGACTCTACTATGATTGAGTCAACAAAAAAGAATTTTTACATACTTCATTTAAAAACATGTTTTTTACCTCTGTGAGTTATTTTAGGTCATTAATAATAATCTTATTTGTAGCTGAAATGTAGATTTAGACAACTTATTTAAAACATTCTAGAGCAAATACTATACTACGTTGTATATATTTTATTTCTAAGAAGAGATTTAAAATTCTTTGAAATATAGATTTGTTGAAATGTGCACAGATTTATAATTTCCTTCAATTGTTCTCATTCTTAAAATTATTTATTTCTTAGGAAGCTGTGTTGTGAGTTGTATAATTTTCCTCAGTTGTGTTTAGTATGTTTCCCCAGTTGAGCAGTTGAGATAGAAATCAGATCCTCTATGTGAAACTATTCCCAAACATCCCAAGCAGTAGCCATGAAAGTTCTTACTACACCATCAACATCTTCCAAATTTAAAGTCCACAAAAATTGGGCTTCTCAAATATTCTATTAAAGAGTCTTCTAGAATATAGAGTTGGATAAAGAGTATCTTGAAAAAGTTGTCTTGACTGCAGCCTATGAATTAGGAACCATGTCTCTAGGCTGGGTGTCTCTCCTTTGCCCTCCCAATTGCCTTTTGAATTCCATTTTTACAGTAGGACCTCCTATACAGACAAATAGCATTTCCATGGTTGTACCAATGGATTTTGAACCAAATGGGGAAAAAAAATCACAAAGGAGTTTATGTTTGAATTTCTTTTTCAGTAAATTGCTCCCCTCTCTTTAATACTATAGCCACAAAGAAAATTTGAAAGACAGCTCACCATAGCTGTTATGCAGGATTATCTGGTTACAGCAAAATTCTGCCCACTTTTTGCTCCTGGCTAGAATCAGGTTATGTTGCCTTAATTGCACTTTATCTAGAACTGAAGTTTAACACTGTCTTGATTGTATGACAATTAAGACTTCAAAGTTAAGCTGTAAAAAGACTCAGTTTTAAAATAAAAACTTTGTAATCATAAATTTGTAAATACATAATAGCACATTATGAATGATCTATAGAATAAGCCAGAAGTGTGATACACATTATAGCACTAATGTAAGTATAATAATAAAAGGAAAATAATAAAATTCATAGAAATTACATAGGTTTTGTAGTTGAAGAATAATAAAACCATATAATATGCTCCCTTTCTATAAAGAAAAATTGAAGTTAGATAATCAAATAATTATATGTAGTTGACTTTATAATTTTGTAGTTGAATTTATAATTTTACATATTTTGTATCTGAAATATTGTCTGTGTCTTCCTTCACTATTCCACAGTGTTTTACATATAGTTAAGGACACTGAGAGATTAAATAAATCATTTTGTGAATAATAAACATCTACTATTTCTCATTACACAAAAGTGCTTTGTGACATATTTTAGTTAGGACAAATGTAGAGACAAAATGACAACTCTGCCCCACATTATTGTATCAAAGACCAAATCTTTTCAGTACAGAGCCACTCATTTCTTTACCTTAGTAGTGATGGTTAGTGAAAATTAGCAACCGAGTATACAGTGTCGAATTTTATTCTTGGTGAAAAGCATGTCTTAATTCATTTGACCCTCACAGAGGTCTATTTCACTCAATTTTGAGGGAGACAATATGGAGGAAGGATTCAGGATATTAAAGGTATTGTAATTAATTTATGGATGATGCATTTAATTTTCTCTAGGGAATTTGCCTAAACAAATGTCACAGCGATGGTCTCCTTTCTCTTCTTCTAGAAGCCTTGGTATTTTTGCTTATCCATTTCAAGTTAATTTTTGTATGTGGAATGAGAATTATATATTTTTTCTATATGGATACCAACAGTTTTCAATATTGTTTATTGAAAAGACTATCCTTTTACTGATGAACAGCAGAGAAGCACTGACAATAGTGTTTCCCCTGTTGTACAGAGGGTCGCTATGAGTCGAAGACCGACTCGACGGCACCTAACAACAACAACAAATCCTTTTACCATTGCAATATTTCGGTTATTTTATTGAAAATCAATTGACTATATGAGTTGGACCTGAACTGATGGCACCTCACAACAACAACAACAACAACATATATGTCTGAGGCTATTTCTATATATTTGTTTAGTTCCATTTAGTTTATTTAAAACAAAATAGTCTATTTTGTTCTATGTGCCCTATTTATACAAATATGCTATCTTAGTTATGCCATCAGCCATAGCCTTGTGGCATCCAATCCCGTCAGATCTCAGAAGCTAAGCAGGGTCGGGCCTGGTTAGTACCTGGATGGGAGACCGCCTGGGAACATCAGAAGCTGTAGGCTTGGGAGAAGGACTTGGCAACCCCCTCCCAAAAATCAATCTGCCATTGAAAACCCTATGAGCAGAAGAGAAACACTGATAATAGTGTTTCCCCCTGTGGTACAGAGAGAGGGTCACTATGAGTCGGATACCAACTCGACAGCACCTAACAACAACAACATCTTAGTTATGGCAGATGAATAGCAAGCAAACCTAGGATATGGTACATTTACTTTTTGTTTTTTTATTTTTGAAAATTGGTTCTGTGAAGCTTTGGGAAAATACTTGTAACAAATATTTGATCACAGATATGTACCAGAGCATATAAATAACTTTTACAAAACAATAGTAAGAGGAAAACAACTCAAATAATAGAGAAAAAATAGCCAAAATACACTGTTTATGAAAAATGTCTTGAATTTTCAATAAATAATATAAAAATGCTCAACACCATTTGTTTTTATGGAGGTGTAGATTTTTTAAATAATGTACTTGGAAGTTGAACCCTGAGCCTTACCCATAACTTTGCAAGTGCTCTACCTCTGGGCTGTACCCTCAGCCCATTTACTATTTTTTATTTTGAGTGAAGGTCTCCCTAAGTTATACAGGCTGCCTCTGGCCCTGAAATAAAAATCCTCCTGCTTCTCCCTCCCAAGTCACTGAGATTACAGTTGTTTGCCACAGGCACCAAAACAAACAAACAAGCAAACACCTAACAACACTAAGTGCTAGGGAAGATATGAAAAAAGTAGAGCCCTCAGCCATTGCTAGCAGGCATGCAAAATGATACAGCTATCTGGGCAAAGAGTTTGGCAGTCTAATAAACATATACTCCTAGGTATTTATGTATCTATGAATAACAAAAGGCATTGTCAAATATAGTGCTGGAAAATGAGCCTGTCTGGCTGGAAGGCATTCAAGAGACAACTGTCTCCTCAAAGTAAAGTTGATGTTAATGATGGGAATGGGGTAAAGCCCCTGAGACCTCCATTTGCTGATATGGCATGACTCAAAATGAGAAGAAACATAGTGGCTGCAACAATGGACTCAAACATAAAATGATTGTGTGATGGTACAGCGTTGGGCAATGTTTCATCCTTTTTGCATAGCGTCTCTATGAGGTGAACTTGACTCGACAGCACCCAACAACAGTTATGCATGTAAGAGAAATGAAAACAAATGTCCACACAAAGACTGATACTTAGTGATTCATAGAAATTTTATTCATATCAACTCTAATTTGAAACATCTCAAATGTCTGTCAACTAACTGAAGAGATAAACACATTGTATTTATATAATAGAAAAGTACTCAGCAATAAGAGGGAATGATTTGTTGATATTTGCTTTGATATGGATAAATCTCAGAAGCAATGTTAACAGTAACAGAAATCAAAAAAGTCTAGGAACAATGTTTCCCTTTATATGATGTTTTAAAACAGCAAAATTATAAACCAGAGAGCGAATAATTATTTGATAGGGACTAAATATGGGAAAATAAGGGGGTTGAGGGATCTTTGTGGGTGATGGACATAGAAGTCTATATCTTGATTGTGTGGGTGGTTACTAATATGTTGTTGTTGTTGTTGTTGTTGTTGTTGTTAGGTGCTGTCTAGTCGGTATCCGACTCATAGCGACCCTCATAGGGCTTTCAATGGCTGACTGTTTTGGGATTGCCTTGGGAGTAGATTGTCAGGCCCTTCTCCCATTTTTGTGGTGCTGGGAATTGAACTCGGGGCCTCAGAGACTGCACTGCAGCGCTCTACCCACTGAGCTAAATCCCAGCCCCTGTTACTAATATACATTTGTCAAAAGTCATTAAACTGTATCTTTAAAAAGAATGATTATTTTGAGTGTGAATTACATCTCAATGAACATGATATTTTAAAAATATATTAGTTACTCTTAGAAAAGAATTAAATTACCCTTTCCCCTAGGAAACTCCTGAAAATGGAAAACACACACACACACACACACACACACACGCACACACACACACGTGCATGCTTTTCTTCTAGCTTTCTTTTCTTCCCAACTTCTGTATTTCCCTCCATCTAACTCAGAACAAGGGGCTGGGATTTAGCTCAGTTGGTAGAGCGCTGCGCTGCAGCCTCTGAGGTCCCGAGTTCAATTCCCAGCACGGCAAAAATGGGAGAAGGGCCTGGCAATCCACTCCCAAGGCAAGCCCGAAATATTCTGCCATTGAAAATCCTATGAGGGTCACTATGAGTCGGATACCGACTCAATGGCACCTAACAACAGCAACAACTCTGAACAAAAATATGCGAACTATGAGTGTGATGTCTACCTTTGCCAAATCTGAATCTTTTAAAAGCAAGTCCAAGTAAAATCTGAACCCATGTGAAAATCAGGTTCTCCCTGTGTAGATGATAATTTCCTACATTCCCAAATATCACGTGCTGTTTTTAGGTGCCATCCAGTCAGGTCCAACTCATAGAGACCCAATGTGCAACAAAATTAAACACACCTCAACTAAGTGCCAGGCACACAATTGCTTCTATGTTTAAGCCCATTGTTGCACACACTGTGTCAATCCATCTAGTTGAGGGTCTTCCTTTTTTTATTAGCCTGCCACTCTCCCAAACATGATGTCCTTCTTTAGGGAATATTTGTCCCCCCTGACTACATGTCCAAAATACTTGAGATACAGTCTAGCCATCCTTGTTTCCAAGGAGCACTCTGGTTGTACTTCTTCTAGAACGGATATGTTGGTTCTTTTCACAGTTCTTGGTATATTCAACATTCATCTCCAGCACCATAATTCAAAACTATTGATTCTTCTCCTGTCTCCTTTTCTCAACATCCAGCTTTCACAACCAGATGATATGACTGAGAACACCATGGCGTGAATAAGGTCCATGGTCTTCTTCAACGTGACATCTTTACTTTTCGACACTTTAAAGAGGTCTTTTGCAACAGCTTTTCCCAATGAAATGCATCTTCTGATTTCTTCTACTTCCATGAGTGTTGATTGTAGAACCAAGTGAAACGTTATCTTGGACAATCTCAATCTTTTCTCCATTCATTGTGAAGTTGCTGACTGACCCAGTTGTAAAGATTTTTGTTTTGTTGATTTTGAAGCACAATCCATACTGAAGGCTATATTCTTTGATCTTCGTTACATAGGTATTATGAATCTAGCTTAAATTCTTGCATACTTACTCTAGAGTTTCTGTTGATTCTCCTAAGTTTGACTACTGTAACTCTTGGTCTCATAGTTTACCTCTTTATAGAAAAGGAGAAGATGGTAAAAGGGAGAGCAAATAACCCTTTTTATAAATAGCAGTTAATTTCAGTTGATTTTACAAACTGAATCTTTCCACTGTAAACCCTCTCTTTGGGCAAAAATGCACATATACAATTACCTTTATGTATACACTTAAAAGATGTAAGGACAAGGTTAAGACTTCAGAGCCTGCAGCCATAGCCCTGTGGCATCAGATCCCGTCAGATCTCGGAAGCTAAGCAGGGTCGGGCCTGGTTAGTACCTGGATGGGAGACTGCCTGGGAACACCAGAAGCTGTAGGCTTGGGAGAAGGACCTGGCAGCCCCCTCCGAAAAAATCAATCTGCCATTGAAAACCCTATGAACAGCAGCGAAGCACTGACAATAGTGTTTCCCCTGTTGTACAGAGGGTCGCTATGAGTCAGATACCGACTCGAGGGCACCTAACAACAACAACAACAAGACTTCAGAAACAGAGAATTCTTTCTCTGTGAGAGCAGCAAAGACACTTATGTCCTTGAAAATATATTTCTTTAGTGTCTGGCTCATTATTGAATAAAATGCAATGATAAGCAGAAGTGCTTATAATAAGGATAATGAAAATGACTTATCAAGGTATCATTTCAAAGTACAGTTTAATTTTTACTTTCTGCTTCCAAAACAACAACATAAACAGAGGAGGAATGAGAATACATGGCAATTTGAGAAACATGACAGCAGGAAATGGATGAAAACTCGGCACTTGCAGAGTTGTTGAGTCGCATTATTTGATTTTCTATAGATGTTATCTGTTCTCAGAAAAATATATTGCCACCTTGAAAATAATTGATGTGATACCATGTGAGTTTGCACTTGCAGAGACTTTCTTTCAGAATCTTCACTGATTTTGTAGAGCAGCAAAATAATGTAACTGAGACCCTATAGCTTTTTAGTTACTAGCATTCTGTTTTGCATCTGATGTGTTTTTTAAATGAATAATCTCATAATAAAAATCAGCAATAGTTAAAATTTAGAAACATTATTGGCCTTAAAATGGCAGAATTTGTATAGTTTCTCCTTTGGAAAACAATCTCAACTTCCCATTACCCATAACAATGATGAGCAGATAGTCAGGGATGGCACGAATTCAAATATCAACAAATAATATACAAATGACTTTATATCTAAATTGGCCAGTTTCTTGACCCATTGAAATTTTTATTAATATTGCTGAAAGTAACCACCAATTTCAGCAACTAGTTATGAAAATTAAGTAATTACAAGATGTACCATTAGTCAATTTCTTGTGAAGTTGTTCATTGCCTAAGATATAAGTTAAAAATAACAATGACAAAAAAAATGAGACATGTCAATCAGTAGAAAGTTACAGTTAGCTGGGGGAAATGATATCCGGTGTTATACAGCATAACAAGATGAATATAGTTAATGAATATAGTTGTTGTTGTTGTTGTTAGGTGCCCTCAAGTCGGTATCCAACTCATAGCGACCCTCATAGGGTTTTCAATGGCTGAGTGCCTCAGGATTGCTTTGGGAGTGGATTGCCAGGCCCTTCTCCCATTTTTTGTGGTGCTGGGAATTGAACTCGGGGCCTCAGAGACTGCAGCGCAGCACTCTACCCACTGAGCTAAATCCCAGCCCAATGAATATAGTTAGTATAGTATATTTCAAAATAGCTAGAAGTGAGGATTTGATCACAGAAGAAATGATATACTTTTGAGGTGACATGATAATTATTTTGATTTGATCCTTACACAATGCATACATGCATTGAAATAGCCCATGGTACTCCATTAATATGTAGAATTATGATGTCAATTAAAAATAAATAAGACTATAAAAAGAGTCATGAAACATTGAAATTTCTACAAAGAACAATCAACCTCAATGGAAAAACAGTTACCTCAGGTCAATAGTAAGGAACCCTTTCTGTCTTTGTTGAAAATTTGTCACATCATTACTGATTTTGTGGCGGAAAATTGTTGAAGAAAAGTCATACTTTTCAAAAGAAACCAAACTTTATTTTATTCCTTACAGTGACTATTCAGGTATTTTTCACAATCCCTCATGACCTCACTGCAAACTTTTTTTCTGTTTTTCTCAGTGATACAATATTTTTGCTTTGGAGACCAGGGAAATCGCCACTTATGAGTAATGTGTTTTTGGTAAACTGACTGCTCTCAGACCTTTAATTTCCTTATCTCTAAATTGAAGAGAAGCTAAAGGGTACCTCACTTATGTTTCTTGAGGGGTTTAGTACATGTGCTATGTTCAGAGCAGTCACTGCACCACTGGGAGCCAATATGTTACAGTGTTATTGCTCCTTCTTCACATTTGCTGTCATATTTCTTGGCCATGCCTAATACTCCTTCAATTTTTCATTTGGATTCTCATTTTATATTGCTGTCTTAGAGAAAGAAAACTGTCTCTTTCTATCCTATATCATATTTATCTTAATTAAACTTTTTAAAAAGCTGATGAGTTGCTGGTACACAATAAATTATCTATTGATGGTTGTATTCCAGACATATTTTAAATTCCTTAATCTGTATCCCCCATTTTAAGATATTGTATTTATTCAAATTTTACACTTATCAATCTTCTCAGAATAGTTGTTTTTTGTTTTGTTTTATTTTGCTGTTTTGTTTTACTTTCCTATCTTACTACCATTTCTTTTTCATTTATTTAGAATGCTCTTCTCTTTACAGGACAAAATCTTTCCTAATTTAACATTCAACATGTATTCATAGAATATTAAGAGTATTATATGCTACAGATAATAACTACTCATTAATAACAACATATTATTTTAGATTTTCCAGCCCTTGATTTTCTGGTGGATTCATGAGATATGTCCTAACCTACGGGATTTTAGTGAAACATAAAAGAGATGGTTTTAATTTCCATGTACATTATTTTCTGTGGTGGGGCCCATAAAGGTCTTTTGTTCTAAATGATGAAACCACAAAGTACTAGAATTTCCATTAGCATGAGATCTTGAACAATGTCAAGTAGGAAATCTCCCACCAACCCACACTAGACATGCATGATGAACAGGGCACAAACTTTGTAATGTTCAAACACTGATACATTGGTTATTGTTTGTTCCTCCAGCAAAACCAAAAATGTTCTGACTATCATAGGTGCCAGACATTAAAAAACTAAAGACAAAATTACTATCCTCAATCACTTGGGAGATAGTCTTTCTGTCTAGTGTGATAGCATTCAAACACACTTTTAATTTAAATCCATAATAGAAAATATAATTTGAAGTTAGTTTCCTTGGTCACACTAGCAATGTTTCAAGTGTTTAGTAGCTGTGTATATCTAATGGCTTCATACTGGAAGGCCTATAAGTATTTTCATCTTTACAGAGTGCTATTGGACAGCATTGTCTATAGCCATACCACCCTGAAGTCCCATCTCATCAGATCTTAGAAGCTCAGCAGGGTTGCGCTTGATTAGCACTTGAATGGGAGATCACCTGGGAATACTGGGTGCTGTAGATTTGAGAGAAGCATGTGACAGACCACTCCCAAAACCAATCATCTATCAAAAACCCTACGAAGAGCAGAGAACCACTGACACAGAGCTGGGCATGGCAGTGTCGGAGAGTGTTTTGTTCTGTTGCACATAGTTGCTATGAGTTGGACCTGTCTAGGCGACACCTAACAACAACAAAAACATTGGACAGCATTGGTCTAGACAGCATTGATAAAGAAGGACAAAAGCTACTGCAATATGTTTTCATAATTGGTAGCCTTTAAATACAAATGGTTGGGAAATAATCTCAAAAACGTTATTTTTAGGGTATTTTGAGAAAATGGGAGAAAATGACATCATTTTTTAATTCTTAAATGTGTATGATCAGATCAAGTTTTTAGTACTTTATCTTTTATATTAGAACAAGTATGAAATGGCGAATGTAGAATTATTTAATAAAGCAATGCAGCTTCTAGTTGTTTTTTTGAGGTTCTAGGAATTGAAATTAGGTTCTCCCACATGCCAGGCAAATATATCACTGAGCCACACCCCTATCCTGCAATGCAGCTTTAATAGTAGACATCTGGAAGCACTGAAGACAATTACATGCTTCTTTATTTTGGCTTGGAAACATAAATAATCATATATCTAAAGAAGAAATTGTGTAGTTTTCAGCATAAAGTGAATTGGAACTTTCTCATGTTTCAATTCCACAGGTGAGATAGTCTTATCTGAGAGAGAAAACATCACCACTACCACAAAGCATGCAAGGTAGGGAGCTAAGGATGGACTTGAATCTCAACTTGGTTTGTAGCTGTGCATGTTCTGGAATTTGAATTTCTCCAGTAAGGAATGATAAGGAGGACTGATAGGTTCTCCCATTTCCAAAATCGTGAGCTATTTTCAGAGATTTGTTTTATAAGGATGTTACCATAAACACCTTTCTCAAAGGTAGGAATATCTGAGCACCAGAGAGACTTGCACAGAATGTGATGTTGAGGAATATAAAAGTTGTACTCGCTGGAGGTTTGAGTTCCTATTAAACAGGATGACAGAATGCAATTCTGACTTTCCCACTGAATAAAACCAAAATCCTTGTCAACAGGCATGAAACAGTGATGTGAGGGGTATGCAAGTCTTATGTAACCAGAGACACTGGGGAGCTCCACATACCATACTGGTGATGAGTTTCCTGTTTCTGTCTTGTTTTCTTTTGTTCTGTTATACCTAAACCTGGAATAAAAAAGAATCTGGAAGCTGGAACCACACACCACCTTCAGTCAGAAATGGTTTCTAGAGAGGCTCTCTCATTCTAGTCAAAGGAGCAGGAAGTGGAAGCCCTGTGAAACACAGAGTAGAAGCATTTCCTGGTTTTATTTATTGTGTTTCTTGTTACTTTCTGCCTTAGACCCCCAGGCAATTGCAGCTGTGTGTCTACCTTATCTATTTATGATTTCTAAGAGGATAAGGGTTTTTCTCTCTGTGTTGCTATGTGTCCATGATCTATAACAATGCCCAGATATACAAAAAATTCAATAAATATTTATGCAAAAAGGTGAAATATACAATAGCACAAAAATTAGAAGAGGTTTCATCTATAAGAACATGGAGTGATCAGGCTGACAAATATTTTCATAAGACTTTAATTGTAGAAAAAATTACTGGAAAACAGGAAACAGGGTCAGTAGAACAAGTCATTCAGAGTCATAAATTAGACAGGTGAAGTAGAAAAAGAGACTGTTCATTAGAAAGAGGAGGAAGTTCTAGCATAAGTTTGTATTAAGCATAGTTATAAATTTTGTTATGTACTCTTTAATTTTGTACACATGTGAATAATACTGGTTTAGTAGAAATATTGATGCCCCAAAACATTTAAACAACTTTCATTTTTTGTGTTTTGTAAAGGAATCATGAAATGAAGCAAACACTCATTTCAACGCACACATATTTATTAAATATCACTCTGGCTACTCCTTTTAGTGAATTGAGTTTAATTAAGTTGGAGAAAGTTTAGTTAATTCGATTAACTAAGTTGAGGAAAAATTTGTCTAATATTTAGCATTTGTCAACATTCCCAAAGTTCACTGTGTGCTGAGCACTGTATGAAGCAGGAATACTCAATGAATGAAAGATACAACCCTCCCTTGTGAGCAAGGACTTTTCCTTTATGATTTGTATTTCCCTTATATGTTTCTGGGGCTGGGATTTAGCTCAGTTGACAGAGCACTGTGCTGCAGTCTCTGAGGTCCCGAGTTCAGTTCCCAGCACTGCAAAAAATGGGAGAAGGACCTGGCAATCCACTCCCAAGGCAATCCCGAAACAGTTAGCCATTGAAAACCCTATGAGGGTCACTATGAGTCGGATACTGACTCGATGGCACCTAACAACACCTAACTTATATGTTTCTACCTAATTATTCCTTCCTTCTAGTATTTGTTATTTTAGGGTTTAGGCAGAAATAAGGTATTTCATGCATTCTCTCCTCGACACTTTCTAAGCAAAATCCCCTCATTCTGTTATTTTGTACAATCTATGTAGCATCTCATGATTTTATTGGATATATCAGTGGTGCAGAGCATTTGATTGTATGTGGGCAAATATGTCCATACAATTTCTCTAGTTTATCTTCTGTGTAATGTGTACTTTAAGCAATGTCGTAAATAAACCCAGTCATTTCCCCAGCTTGTTCTCCCTTTACAGACACATGCCTGGAGCAAATGTGCAAATTTCTTTTCCACAAAATTACTCCACCCTGGGGACTAGATGGTCAATTACTTTCTCTTTTGAATTCCTTTTGTGCTATGTTCTGAGCTGGTTAATATTTATGAACTCTCTTCATTACCTAATCTTTAAATCCAGGAGTTAAATCACTCTTGAAGAAGTCACATAAGCTTAGACTACCTGGCCTTCCCTTGAGTATTTGTGGTTCTAATTTTATGAGTTCTAATAATGGCATTTATATACTATATTCATCTTACAAAACCGTGCCTGCTTGCTACAAATAGGAAATTCTTTATTTGGATTAACTGAGTTTACTGAGAACCTGAATATTTGCCTCTTAAAGAGTAAACTCTTAAAATTAATTTTGAATGGACACCACTTAAATGTATTATGCTTTTCTTATGTCTGCTTATAGGATACATTGGGACATAAGAACAGGATTAGACACATGATTAACAGGAAGTCTCCAACAGAGTTTTATTTTGTTTTTCCTTCAAAATTGGCAAATACAGACAATGTCACTTTCAGAATTATTAAAATTAAGATTCCTGGGTTGTATCATATACCTATTGAATGAGACTTTTTCAAGAACAGTTTTACTATGTATGAATGGTATAAGGATTAGGAAGAGTAGGAAAGAGAGGGTTGCACAGTGGAAAATAGTGAATACTGATCTGATTTTATAGTTCTTAGAACTATTTTCTACACTGTTTTTGTTTTTCCCCTCTTTGAGGTTGGCAGCTGTCACTGCTCAGTGTTAACAGCCGACCAGCTAGGAACAGCCATTCCCATGCTATATAATGTAGGCATATTCTAAAAATATATCAAATATTACAAAAAATGATCAGATTTATTTAAAAATTAGAGTAATTATTATTCTCTAATGGTAGGCCCAAATGTCTCTCTTATGCATATGGAACCAATTTATACAATGGCTAGACCATAGAGACAAATTTAATTTTTTTCTCCCATTCTCTTAACCACACTGTTGAAGTCCATTTTATGCCCTTGGATGATGTCCCATAAATGTATTATAATTTGGAGTCTGTTTCATATATTAAAATATCCAATCCTATTTAAATAAAATATTTAATGTTGTGTTCCTTTTGAACTTTTGTCTCTCCCCAATTCAGCCCTACCCATGGATATCGATCTGCAGAAAGGAAGGAGTGGGAGGAGGATGGAATCTGGCTCATTACTTAACATACTTTGTTCCAAGTGCCCCGTCTTTCATCCTTACCCTCATGGATTCCTTTGTGTAGTTCTCACTTAGTTTGGGGAATTGTCTATATTTCACATATTTCCTAGAACGTATTAGTGGTTTCTTTGGTGACAACCAACAGTACATCATATCTTTTGGCAAGTGATTTGATTTGTTTCCTAGGAGTCCTCTCATATCACCCTCATGATCTCCTCTGTAGTTTCATAGCTGAGGGGTACCTTACCTCCAGGAAGCAGCTTTCTTGGGCACCTTCCAGCATTTCCTTTTGAGCTAATGCAAAACTTTTGTGCCCTACAAAATAAAAATATAAGTCTACTGTCACCCTCGTCCTTCTACCTTCTCTTGTGACCTTCCATTTAGGTTCATTCAGCCCCATTTGGTTTGGGGATCTCTCCAGAGATCAGGTATTTGTTCTTTCTTTCCTTCCCATTCCTAGGAACACATGGTAACTATTTTCTTAGGATATGTAAGTTTCTCTGGACCAGCTGTGTCTCTTCTATCGCAGACAGCTCCAATCTCTATGAATAGTCCTCTTAGAGATGCTTTACTTTGAGGTTTAGAAAAAGGACCTTTCTTTCTGCCTCCATGGGACAGGAAGTACCATAGAAGTCTCTATCTCTAATGAGTCACTAGCTTTTTGTGATATCACTTGGTGATAAAAGATGGATATTGACATCCACCTGATTGTACAACTCTTGGTAAGCCCTCTAATACATATAAGCACCTTTCTTTAGGGGCTGGGATTTAGCTCAGTTGGTAGAGCACTGCACTACAGTCTCTGAGGTGCTGAGTTCAATTCCCAGCACCGCAAAAATGGGAGAAGGACCTGGCAATCCACTCCCAAGGCAATCTCGAAACAGTCAGCCATTGAAAACCCTATGAGGATCGCTATGAGTCGGATACCGACTCAAGGGCACCTAATAACAACAACAGTAGAGTGCCGCTCTGCATTCTTTGAGGACCTGGCTTTGATCCCCAGCACCGCAAACACTGGAGAAGGATGTGGCAATCCACTCCCAAAGCAATCTTAAAACAACCAGCCATTGAAAACCCTATAAAGGTTGCTATGAGTTGGTCCCAATTCCAAGGCACCTAATAACAACTTTCTTTAGAAATTAGACCTGTACTTTTCACCATTTGTCCTGAGCTTTGTGGCTTCAATAAATGTTTCTCTACTTAGAAAACAGGAATAGGCCTGTTTACAAGTACACTGTATGAATTGAGGAGCAATGCTTTGTTAACACCTGTCTTAGCTGTCCAGGAAACTTTCATTTTGTTTTATTCTATATCCATGTATAGTTTATATTTCCAACCTGAAGGAGTAAGTTATTCCTATTTTGTTAAGTGTAGTGATGGAGGCTGCCTAGTATCATTTTGTAAAATGTTCTGGAATTACGTGTCACATATTCCTATGCTAATTACAAGTAATTTACCAAACTCTTAAAAATGTATTATATTTTAATCACATAAATACATAGGAAGTCTCCAGCATCATTTAAGGAAGGGACTCAATATAAATTTATTTATTAATCATATGTAATTTTTTCTATGTAAATTTCTCAATATTTAATGCAGAAAATTTCCATGTTTTGTGTGTTCTATATGTTAAAGAGAAAAGATGTTAAAATTTGGGTGAGAAATTCAAATGCTATCAACCGTCCACCAGATGTACTTATTTCAGTCTTAGTTTCCCTTTTTTCATTATTTTGTTTTTGCAGTACTGGGGGGTTAAACCCAGGGTCTCACTCATGCTTTGCAAGCACTCTACACTGAGCATCTCCAAGATATTTTAAAATTTTTATTTTGAGACAGGGTCTTGCTAAGTTACACAGGCTGCCTCTGGCCTCAAACCTGCAATCCTCCTGCCTCCACCTCCTGAGTTTCTGGGATTACAGGTGTACACCACCATGCCTGACTCAGTTTCTATTTTTATATGAATATATTTGTACATACATACATAAATGAGAATTTAATAATGGCACAAATTTAAAATATTTATGAGAATTCAATTGTGGCAAAAATATAAGAGATTCACATGTTAGTACTCTTTACTGACCCTTCAATTATTCTTCTTTTATTTAAGATATTATTTAAGATTTTATTTAAGATATTTCATACTAAGCATTCTTATTTCAATTTGTCTTTATGATGATTTCTTACTCTCAAAATAATCTTTCAGAATCTTTCTTTATTTCAATACCTTCAAATAAATTGCATTAGTCTCTCATCACTCACTTGTATTATACCAATATTTCAGGCCCTTAAAGAATTCTTAAATAATATATGCATTTGCCAGAGGCAGCATTGTTGCTTTTTCAAATTCCTTCTGAATTCTATGGTATAATTAATTTGAGCTTGGTGCTTTGTCAACTTCAGTAATCCTGACGACCTTATTATACTCTCCGGTGGAGAGATAAGTATTGAGTGAGTACCTGAGAGAATTAGATTCCACTGTCATCATTGCCAGCCAATGTTTTAGAAATCATTTCACCCTTTTGTGTATATGAGAAATTGTATATTAAACAGAATGAATAGAACTGTTGTGTTTGCCAACTCATTTTTATAACTGGGAGCATGGCTGAGAAAGAGTGCTAGTGAGGATTCTAATAAGGAAGAAGAAAATTAAAGTGCATCTGTGCAGGTAAAACTAAGAGTCTATTTTTGTTATTAAAGCTGTTTATCATTGCAGTCAACACTGGTTGTTATCTTAGGGAAGTATTGTATGTGCCTGCAGTTTTAAAGAATAACATCTTTCCAATTTTGCTTTGCTGCTTTTGACTTGATTGCTAGGATGGATATGTGATTGGATACCCGAACAATAACAAATTTTGGCACACAGGTTTGGACAGTGGAGGCAAAGATGAGGAAAATAATAGTGGTGGTTTAAGGCCCTGCTAAATTTATGCAAAAATGTGTTTAGCCAAATGATGAACAGATGCAGCTGAGTATTTTCATCATTTTTGTTAAATATCCTGCAAATGATTCTGGCTGGTTATACAGGAAAATTGCATCAAAATGAAATGTCTACATGAGTAAAATATTAATGAATGAGCTGCATTCAATGGACTATAGATAATGCAGCTGTTTTTAGCCTTCAGCTATGGAAATATAATGTACTTTTCTGGGGGAAAAATCAGGCTTTCCATTTTATTTTATTTCAACATAATTTCCTATTTATTCATTTTTATTTCCTCAGTTTTCTGACATTTCTCCCTTTAAAAGGTATCTCCAATATATTCATAGTCTTCTCCCTCTAATAGGCTTCAGAGTCAACCTTGTAACTTTTATTTACACTTCTGATAATTGTGTCATCTATGAGTGGTGGGCACCTTGGAGAGGAGCCTACTGGGGTCTCAGCGACTTCAAATACTCTTTTTGATGAGAGGCCATATGTGTTTGCCTCTCTAGTGTCAATAGGTCAGGGGTGGACTGCAGGAAAACAAGCTGAACCTGGTCAAATATGGAAGACAGTGACTAAATCAATATCCTCTATTTTAGAGAGATTACCAAATGCATATGTATATATATATTGCATATGTATATATATATTGTATATATATGCATATGTATGTATATATATATATATATATAGTTGTTGTTGTTGTTAGGTGCTGTGAAGTCGGTGTCCAACGCATAGCTACCCTACATACAACAGGTGAAACATTATTGTTAGTGCTTCTCTGCTATTCATAGGGTTTTGGGAGGGAATGGGTTGCTGAAGGCTTTTTGGGGGAATTGGTTGCTGGGTCCTTCTCCCAAGCCTACGGTACTTGGTGTTCCCAGGCAGTCTCCCATCCAAACACTAACCAGGTCCGACCTTGCTTAGCTTTTGAGATCTGACGGGACAGAAGGATATAGCCAGACACTATACAAAGATCATTTCATAAACCACTTTACTCATCATAATAGTTCTAGAAGTATTACAGAATGCTTTGAAATACTATAAATATAGTAAACTGAAGGAAATGGAGATGAGGAAACTTGATTAGGGTCCTACTATTCCTGGAACCCAGTCATTTATTCCTGGAGCCTGCACCCTTAGACACTATGTTGTGTTATTGCATGCAGTGACACCTGCAATAGAAGGAAATTTGGAAAACAAATGCATCATAAAGGGAGAAGAAAGGAAGAGTAAGGAGCATCACTTCAGAGGAGATCACTTCCATTTCACAAAGATTTTCAAACCCTCAAACAATATTCTGGCCTTTAAGTCCAGGTGATAAAACTCAACCTTTCTCTCCTGTGAAATCTTACATATGGTCTTGGGCCCTCTAGCATCTTTACTCATTGCAGAATTAAAAATAGTATGAGGAGAGAATTGAAAAAGAAAAATGAGATGTGAAGATATGAGTAGAAAGTGATGTAGGCAGAGCTGTCCATAAGCATAGACACTCTGAAATACAAATGACACTTGCATGTTCCAGTCATAGCAGGAACATCAGCTTAGCTTTATTCTAAAAGAGATGCTTCTGTGCTATTCCAAATCCCTTAACATTCATAACTCTGAGAGTGATTGATATTTAGAAAAGATACAACAATCATTTATTGAATGAATAAGTGAATGAAAAAAATGCATGAATGAAAACTGAAAATTATGTGGGTGCTGGTGAATGGAGATCAAATGTCACCAAAATGGCATTAGGAGAAGAAAGACAGCTTGAACATTATAAATGAGAAAAATTACTCTAAGTCACAGATTTGTTGTTGATTATTTCCTTTTCTTTTTTTATATTCTGCTTTACCCAATATCCTCATGTTGTTTATTTGGCTTCAGAAACCTTTTTCCAAACAAACATACTGTTCATGAAAAAGGCCGTTTCTGGCTTTTCATGAATAGGGAATAATGACACTATTTGAAAACTTCATTTCATCAGGTCATTTATCCATGTAGTTATTAAGATCATTTGTTTCTGAATACATGCTAGACTGATAGATGAAAACCTCATCACTGCCAAATTGGCTGCAGACACATTTTAGTAACTTATTACTAACTCTACAGACATGCTTTTCAGCCAACTCAACAGTTACATGTTATATGATAATCTCTCTTCCATAAACTATAGTTGTATGGATTTTGCTCTTTAGGATAATAGAACTAAAAAAATTCATTAAAAATTTGTAAACAAAATATTTGATTTTCAATTTTTCTCCTATTTTCTTGCCTGTTAATCAATATACTAGTCATGTGCTTATATATCTCTATCATATGTTTGTATCATATGGTGTACTGATATTGAATACTAATTTCTGCTTCTGACTGCTGTTGGCAATAAAGCTGCTGATTATTTGCACAAAATGTGCTAATTTTTCAAGTTTTATTCACTTTTAATTTTAATGCAATCAGTGAACACTGGCCATAACTCTAGAGAACTTGGCAGTATCTATCTGAGTTACAGGCACCAGGCTGTACTTAATGATATTCCTTCCCTTTAGATTTTGAGTTATCAATCTTGAACCAAATGTCTTTGCTTTTATATGTAGTTGTATTGGTTTGCTAGAACTACCAAAACTAAACAACATGGACAGGATAGCTTAAAGAATAGAAATTTATTTTCTCATGGTTCTGAAGGTTAGAAGTCCAAGGTCAAGATACAAAGAATTTTGATTTCTTTTGTTTGAGCCAAATTTCCTCAGAAAAGCCTTGCAGATGGTCATCTTCTTTCTGTGCTCCCACATGACCATAAATCCATCATGTTCTCTGTATTTTAACCTTCTCAACGACACCAGCCATATTGATTTAGAACTCACTCTTATGATCTCATTTTACTGTAGCTATGTCTTTAAAGGTCCTATCTCCACATACAGTCATATTTGTAGCTACTGGTGATTAGGAGTTCAATATATGAACAGGTAAGCAGCACAATTTAGCCCATAGCAATAGAATTTCATCATGACACATTTTTTTTTTTTTAATCCTGGGAAGTTGAACCGAGGGCCTCACACTTGATTTGCAATTACTCTACTACTGAACTGCACCCCCAACACTCCCCTTTTGAATTTTTATTTTTTATCTTGAATCAAAGTCTTGCTAATTTACACAGACTGCCTTTGGCCTTGAATCTGTGATCCTCCTGCTTTTGTCTCCAGAGTTGCTGGGATTACAGGCATGTGACACAGCATCCAACTCCTCTAGAAGAATCTTATGACCCGCTTTGCTAAGTATTCAGACATGTGCAGGGTACTTCAAATTCAAAACAGGGGCCCCTGCCACAACCAGATGACTCTGGCACCTTATAGGGCAATAAAGGAAAGATATATAGTTTTGCTACTATAATAAGTATGGGAGAAGGACCTGGCAATTCACTCCCAAGGCAATCCCAAAACAGTCAGCCATTGAAAACCCTATGAGGTTCGCTATGAGTTGGATACCGACTCGACTGCACCTAACAACAACAACAACTATAATAAGTACAACCTTAAGTACATAGTTTTGCTACTCCAATGGACAAAGAACTTTTAATGAAACAATTACACACTGCATTTGTCAGTTATATATATTGTAACAGAACTGTAAGTAGAAACTGCCAAAGAATTTTAGATAACCTTTCAACAAAAATCACCACAAGATTTGGCTAAACAGCTCATTACCAAAAAGACAAGGAAATAACAAATTGTAGAGAAGTTACTTTTTTCCCTAGGAAATAAATTAATATATGTTTTTTGAATAGAATAAAAAGTCACCATCAGATAGCATCACATCACACAGAAAGTAATTTGTTAATGTTCCATTATATCTCTCTGCTGAAAATATTGGTAAATTTTGGGTATGCACTTGCAATACTCATGTGCATTGACTGATTTGAAGCAAATAAGAATAAAACACAATATTTAAAAACCATGCCATATTTGTGACCTTAATTAATTTTGACAACATCACTTTGAGAGTACAGTGGTAGAAATTATGTTTTGTTTTTGTTATTATTATTATTTGAACCCAAGGGCTTGTACATGCTAGGCTAGTGCTCTAACACTGAGCTGCACCTCCAGCCCCCTTTTTATATTTTTACTTTGAGGCAGGCTCTCAGTGAGCTGTGCAGGCTGTCTCTGGCCTTGAATTCACCATCTTCTTGCATCAGCCTCCCTACTTACTGGGATTACAGGTGCATGCCAAAGGGCCCGGCTATTATTTCATTTTTTTAGATATCTGAAAAGTTGAATTTGAGCAACCATTTGCCAATAATCACAAGATATTTTTGTGGTAGAACTGGTAGGAAAATTTGTTTCTCCATATTCTTAGTTTTGACTTTAACTCCATCCCAAAATTTTACTTTGAAATAATCTAATAAATTTGTTTAATCACTCTGTGTGATTGCACTTGAATTCTCTTTTAGATGTTCCGAAGCCATTTCAGTCATTCTCTAACTGAATTGTTCCGTAATTCATTGACCTGTAGCAAATTCACAGAATTAAAAACAAAGAACAAAATCATTGGGGGAGAGTGAGTGGCATTAAAAATTAGAGCTTAAGTTATTTATGGGCTAGTTGCTATTATCTTCACAAATAAATTGTCTTTGTTCTTAAATCTCAAAATGATGTTTCCAATGTGTGAACTCTTTTGAAAAGTAATTGTTAAAAAATTTTATTCAAACATGACATTTATCAGCCATATTATATTATCTGTTATTCTAAATAGACCTGAAATTTGGTTACTATTGTCTGTCTAGTCGCTAAAAAAAAAAAAATTAATCAAATCTCCAACTTTTATTCAGTTTCCATAATGGCTAAAGTTGATAAAATCTTAGGATGAATTAATTTAACAAATACAATAGTAAAAATAAACCGTAAGATATATGTACAATGCTGACAAATGAAGATATGTTTTATAGTCAAGGGTCTTCTCTATTCTAGTGATTAAATTTAATTGTGGCCCTTTAAGATTTATTAGATATTTTTGTTGTGAAGTTATATGTTTTATTTTAAACTTTTCTTGTTGTTTTAAGCTATAATATCACAAAATTTTCCTCTATTTAAAATTAAAATATAAAATTTGTGTCTAAATCATTACATACTTATCTATCCTCACAGCTTAGCATTTTAGGTTTTTATAAAAGTTGTGATGATATCATTAATGCTGGTCTCCAAAAAAGAAAATAAATTAATCAAATTTTAATTGTCAGGCAACTTTCTAAGAAGTTCTGAGATGAATAATAGTCCATCTTATTTTCATTTTCAACCAAACAGAGCACTTCAAATTTCACTGTTTGGATTTATAATATACTTGGCAAAAATGGACAAGCAGTAGATTGCTATACTTCTTAAAATTAAATTCTAAAATGTTGTAGATCTTCAGATTTAGAATTTCCTTAAAAGTGTCAGATCTTATATTTATTTTTAAAAAGTAGATTAAACTAAACCTTACTCTTCATCCTTACAAAATAAAAACTTGGAATATACAAATGTCTAGAAAGACGATTTCATAACTGAAATATCAGGAAGTCAATTTTCTTCTTCAATGACAACACCAAAATTAATCTACTGCTTTACTCTTGGAATTAGCATAATGGAATCTTACTCAATTCAAAGCACATTTACTTCTATAATTTAGTTAATCAATATCTATTGAGTGCCGGACATTGTGCCAGACAATATATAAAACAACCATGCCTAGTTCTCATGAAACCTACATTCTAATGTTGGGTGCCATTGAGTCAGTCCAACTCATATCGACACTATGTAAAACAGAATAGAACACTATCCAACACTGTGCCATGCACACAATCTTTTATGTTTGAGCCCAGTTTTGCAGCCACTGTGTTTCTTCTCATTTTGAGTCATGCCACATCAGGAAAAGGAGTTCCCAGGGACTTTATTCCATGCCTGTCATTAATGTCAACTCTACTTTGAGGAAACAACTTTTCCCTAATTCCCTTTTGAAATCCTTTCAGCCTGGAGGGCTCATTTTCTGTCAATATATTTGACACAGCTTCTCTGCTATTCATGGTTTTCAGCATTTAAGTATTTCAGGAGTGGGCTGCCAAATCTTTCTCCCTAGTCTGCCTTGGTCAGGAAGTTCAATGACACCTGTTTATCTTGGGTGGCCCTGCTGGTTTCTGAAATACTGGTGGCAAAACTTTCAGCATCATAGTAACATGCAAGCCCATACAGCATGACAAGCTGACAGACACATGGGGGCATTCTAATAGAAAGTGATGTACTTTATAGAAGCTATGTTGGTAAGTGGTCCTTGCTTTCAGAAATGTGATCAATCTGCTTATTTCTCATGGGAATGGGAGAGAGGAGAATTATGTGGCTAGATGGTGCAAGAGAGTGATGATTCAAATGTGCCCAAGTATTTGGATGACAAAACGGCTTAACAGAATGCACCAAAGAGTGGGGCTGTCATTCTGTATTCACCCTCCACACATCACTGGTAGATTTTCACTGGGAATGAAAATAAAAGTCACCAAATGAGATCTATAAATTCCAGATGGTGACTAGCTTTGATGAAAGAAGTACTGAGGTTATAGATCCACTGATATCATTGTATATTTATAGGGATGAACTGAACACCCTGGAGGACTCCATGATTGGATACATAAAGGTTTTTGGTGGATTATTTATTTGAAGCTTAAACTGTTAGAACCCTATAACCAGGTTTCATCTTTTTGTTTACTCTCCCTGAAGAACAGACAAGAAAGCAAACTCTACCCTCAACCTCATCATAGCATCAGGGTATTCAGGAGTAGAGGAGCAAAACAAAATCAGTCTGCAAGTAGGTGTGGTAAGCAGAAATCTAAGATGGTCTATCAACTTTCTCCCCTCTCATGTACACATCTGTGTAACTAACACCTTGAATTGGTAGGGTGTGGGGAAATCTGTAATTACAGTTAGACTGATTCAGTTACTCTTCACTTTCAGTTCTGCAAAAGGGATATCATTGTGATGAACTTGCCTTATTATGTCAGTCCTCCAAAGAGAGTGAAAAATCAGACATTTTCCTGTGGGCTGTAAGACTCCAAATTGTGAGATGAGGTGGTTTGGGGGCAATGACAAGAAGGTATCCTCTAGAAGCTAAGAGTAGTCCCTACTTGACAGCTAGCAGTAAATTAGGGTCCTTAAGCATACAAGCACAAGAGAATGAGTTCTGCCAACAACCAATGAACTTGAAAGAAGAGCTCTAGATGAGACAGCAGCGCTGACTGGCACTTTGCTTTCTGCTTGGAGAGATGCTGACTAAAAGACTCAGTTCATCTTTACCTGGACTCTTGAGTCACAGAGACAAGGAAGTAAAGTTTTGTTGTTTAAACCTGCTAAATTTGAAATTATTTATTAGTGACAGTTTGTAGTGACAATAGACAACAGTTAATTCAATAGATGAACCAGATCTACATGGCCATATGAAAATAATTTCTCTGTGCTTCAGTTCCCTCATTTGTGAAGTGAAATGGTATCTAACTCATGAAAATTTGGTATTACTTTCATGATTAGGATAAAATTTATTCTCCCTGAGAACAAATACTTAATACTCAAAATAATATAAAAACTGATCACGTGAAATTGTAAATATTATGTTCTTAGTACAATATCACGCAGAGATATATGTGATCTTTTAAAAATTTTACACGTTTTATAAAAATTCCAAACACAAAAATGGCCTTTTAAAAAATTCCACACATTTCTATTACAGGTATATGTTGTTGTTGTTGTTAGGTGCAGTCAAGTCATGTATGACTCATAGTGACCCTCATAGGGTTTCAATGGCAGATTGTTTCAGGATTGCCTTGGGAGTGGGTTGCTACATCCTTCTCCCATTTTTGCGGTGCTGAGAATCAAACTCGGGACCTCAGAGACTGCAGAGCGGTGCTCTACCAACTGAGCTAAATCCCAGCCTATTACAGGTACATAGAAACTACTTAATACCTTCTGTATTAAGAGGAATATCAGTCAGAGGAAATATAAAACACGTAAAGAATTCAGCAGTGTTATGGAGCATTGCTTCTCTTGTTCTATGTATGTGTACTAAACAATAGAAAAATTTTTAATTTCTATGCTGTTTCTTAACAGTTTGCTGAATACAAGTTATAGAGATTTACTTTAATGCTTATCATTGCTACCAAGAACTAACTAATCCCTAAATTATAGGGACCAGAACTTATCACAGTATCTGTAGATGACTTACTCATTTACATAAATTAATATTAATATAATAATCATTGTCAGTTCTTTTTCTTCATGCTGAACACTGGAGATAAGATGCAATGGATCCAGAAAGAGAGAAAGCTGCTGGAGTTGGAATGGGGTGACTGGCTATCACACAGATTCTATCACATATACATAAAGAGATACACAATGTGCATAAATTTGAAAATCTAGACATATATCATGTGACTTCTATCCCTCCTCTTTTTGGAGCTGGAGCCATAGTAATAAGTAGACCCTTCTCTTCAAGGAAGACCCATTTATCTCTTTACATAACACCCTATTCCAGCTCTCCTGCATTTTCAGATATCCATAGCTCTAGATATGGGACCTGTCTGTCATTGCAGAAAATTCTCGAATAGCACTTATTTACTATATCTTATGTCTATCAATGGGGGCTGGGATTTAGCTCAGTTGGTAGAGTACTGCGCTACAGTCTCTGAGGTCCTGAGCTCAATTCCCAGCACCGCAAAAATGGGAGAAGGACCTGGCAATCCACTCCCAAGGCAATCCTGAAACAGCCAGCCATTGAAAACCCTATGAGGGTTGCTATGAGTTGGATACCGACTTGACGGCACCTAACAACAACAACAACATGTCTATCAATAACATAATTTTTAAGACCTGGGACATTATTCCCACCCAACAATCATGACTGACTATACACTAGGTGCAGCAATTCATTGCGAGTTACTGTTGCCCTTTCTTTTTTAGTGATGTTTACTACTAATACTTGTGCTACATGTTATTTACTCTATAGCATTGTTTATGATTAGCCCCTCGGTGTGGGAGATTTGGTCTCATACTGTGAATTGTACAAGGTTTTTTCACCTTGTCATACAAATAAAGATTAATATTTGGACAATTTGCTTTCACTCACAAGTGCACCAAAGAGAACTCCTAGACTAATAATAATCATTGGGTCCTTGTTTTAGTATATCTTTTGCCCAGCCTTTATTCCAACTCAAAGCATTAGAAAATCAGTTTTGAGTAACTTTATCCTTTCTATTTTTTCCATTTAGTTTGAATTACTCCATCAGCTAATTTATTGCACATTTTTGACTATATGCCAATACAAATAATAACTTTTATTTCTAACTTCTAATTATTACATACTAATACCAAAATAGCCTGCAGCCATACCACTGTGGCATCTGATCCTATCAGCTCTCAGAAACTAAGCAGGGTCAGGCCTAGTTAATACTTTCATGGGAGATTGCCTGGGAATACCAGGTGCTGTAGGCTTGGAAGAAGAACGTGGAAACCCACTCCCAAAAAACAATCAGCCATTGAAAACCCTATGAATAATAGAAAAGCATGACAATAGTATTTTGTCTGTTATATGTATGGTTGCTATGAATTGGATACCGACTTGAAGGCACCTAACAACAACAACAATATGGAAATATATTACATGGAAATTTAATGCTGTTCTTGAGGATTTAATCTTAAAACTTCCATTACCACTGAGTTTTCAGTATCTTTTAAAAACTATTTTTTCTGGGAGTTATAGAATATCAATATAATTTGCTGTCTAAAACTACATTTGAAAGGATATAAAGGCACTTCCAATACTATACTTGAATAACAGTTTAAACCAAGAATCTCCCAAGAAAATAAGGAAGTGTGGTCATTCTAGTAATAATACTTCAGGCCTTGTTAAGGCAGGAGATATGATAAATATATGCATATACCCATAAGATAAATTAATTAAATTATCTTTTCACACCTGAAATTAATAAATGTGCCAAATATACCCTTTTTGGGGCCTCCAGTTCCCCCATAGGCCAATCTTTAGCTTCATTAAAGGTAGAAATGATAATTTTTACAGACTAGTGGGCATTACTTCCATGGGTCTATTTTACATTATACTATGGAATGTTTATCCTATAGTGGTAGCCCTGTGGCATCCGATACTGTCAGATCTTGGAAGCTAAGCAGGGACTGGCCTGGTTAGTACTAGGATGGGAGACCACCTAGGAACACCAGGTGCTGTAGGGTTGGGAGAAGGACCTGCAAACCCACTTCCAAAATCAATCCACCATTGAAAACCCTATAAACAACAGAGAAGCACTGACAAAGTGCTTGGGGTCACTATGAGTCAGATACCGATTTGAAGGCACCTAACAACAATATGGATTGTTTGCCCCTGATACTAATTAATATCCTGTAATTAATCATAGGGAGAAAGGCCTGGCAATCCACTCCCAAGGCAATCCCGAAACAGTCAGCCATTGAAAACTCTATGAGGGTTGCTATGAGTTGGATACCGACTCGACGGCACCTAACAACAACAACAATTAATCATAGATAAATCAATGTGATTATTTTTATATATTATTCACCAGTAGAATGTTATTCTAATAGAGATGTAGTCATAAACTTGTTTAATATAGTCCCTACTCCTGTATCCATTTTTAGCCCTGAAATAAGCTATGCATAGCCCAATTGTACTCCATCATCCTGGGCCTTGTTAAAACTTTCCCTCCTATGTGATTGCTCTTTCATAGTATAGCCTGCTTTCTCATCATCCTACTGAGTCAAAATCCAACACTCCTCACTGCAGTTGCCAATAAAATTTCATGTTCAACATAAGAATTATGTAAATAAATTTACAATTTTTTGCATGTTTTCATTTAAAAAGCCAGTCATCCTTGGGAAAGTGTAAGGGATAACATCTATAGATCTTATGAAGGCATAATCCCGTAAATTCTGTTTGTCTATCATTTTGATTCAATCCTCACTCACTGGTGGAAACCTCTTACCACCTTCAGACAACCTATTGGCTTCCCCTAGGTACACCTAACCTCTCTGGGACTTGGAAGTAATAAATTTCTTCTGTTTCATTCATTTTGGTTTCATTTCCTCATTATGACTCACCTGACACATAACCCCAAAGTTAACCTTTCCCCAGTTATAGTTGTCCTGGAGAATGGCTATCTTGGTTTATGACCACTCTCAGGGCAGGGGCTTCAAGATTACAAATTAAAAAGAAATCATGACAGATATTTTAATTAACCTATTGTTTTTTGGCTAATAGTCATTACACAGAAGAGTGGTTAAAGTTAACCTTGAAGATGAGTCTGTGCTGAGAAAGATCAAGGTCTTCTTAAATTTTATGTATAATCTTTAGGTTCCTTGGGGGTAAATCACTGATGGTAAGTGTAATGTTCTTGAGTCAACATTTTGTTGTTGTTGGGTGCTATCAGATTGGTATCCAACTTACAGAGACCCTATGTACAACAGGCGAAACACTATTGTCAGTGCTTCTCTGCTATTCATAAGGTTTTCAAAGACAGATTGTTTTGGGGAGTGAGTTGCCGGGTCCTTTTCCCATGCAAACAGCACTTGGTGTTCCCAGGTGATCTACCATCCAATTACTAACCAGGCCTAACCTTGCCTAGCTTCTGAGATCTGACAGGATTGGACGCCACAGTGCTACATCTGCAGGCATCACAAAACACTATGTACCCATTAAGTGATCACTCATTTTCCTTTCTTCCTATTGCTTGTAACTTTTAAAGTGCCTTCTATCTCTGTGGATTTGCTTCATCAGTAACTAAAAGTAATCATAATATGCAGACTTTTTTTATCTGGTTTCTTTTGCATAAAATAAGATCTTCAAGTTTTATCCAAGATGTACCATATGTCAGTTTGGCATCATCTTTTATGGCTGAATAATATTCCATATCACAATTTTTAATATCCATTCATCCACTGTGATGGCCATTTGGATTGTTTTCATCTTTTGACCATTATGAATAACACTGCTATGAACATTTGTGCACAACTTTCCGTGTGGATCTGTTTTCATTTCTCTTAGATATATATCTAGGAGTAGAATTGCTGGGTTGTATGGTAATTCTATGTTTAACTTTATGAGGAACCACCAAACTATTTTCCACAATGCCTGAATCACTTTACATTCCCATCAGCAATGTACCATGGATTCTGTTTGTCTTTACATTTACCAGTATTTCTAATTTTGTAGTTTGTTTATTCATAAAGCTATTCCAATGTATATGAAGTGGTATCTCATTGAGATGGATTAATATTTCCTTAATGACTGATCAGGTTGAATATCTCTTTTGCTTGTGGCATTTCATTATCTTCTTTGGAGAAATGATTATTCAAGTCCTTTGCCGATATTTTAATTTGGTTGTTTATCTTTGTATCATTGAGTTGTAAAAGTATTTTTTATATATTCTTATTGTTAAACCTTTATCAGACACAGGACTTGCAAATATTTTCCTCTGTTTTCTTCCTTGTCTTTTCATATTCTCAGTAATGTCCTTTGCTGTGCACCATGGTGCCTATCTATAATCTCAATGACTAAGGAGGCTGAGGCAAGAGGAGCATGAGTTCAAGGCCAGCGACAGCCTGCGCAATTCAGTGAGACCCTGTCTTAAAATAAAAGGAAAAAAAGGAGCTGGGTTCTTCTTGCCTAGTATGTGTGAGGCTTTGGGTTTAATCTTCCAGTACCACAAACCAAACAAACAAATAAATAAATAATGTCCTTCAATGTACATTTAAAATTTTAAGTCTAGTTAATCTTTTTGTTTGTTTTGCTACCTGTACATTGGTGTCAAGTCTAAGAAATATTGCTAAGCCAAAGTCATAAAGATTTACTTGAATGTTTTCTTGTTTGTTTTACGGTTTCAACCTCCTGAGTTGCTGGGATTACAGGTGTGTGCCACCATGCTCAGCTTTGTGCTTTTATATTTAGATTGTTGAGCCATTTTGAGTTAGCTTTTGTGTGAAGAATGAGCTAGGAGTCCAATATTACTCTTCATTTGTGCTTATCCTATTGTCTCAGAATCACTTGTTGAAAATATTATTCTTTCTCCAGTGATACACAGATTTAATTCAGTCCCTACCAAAATTCCAAGGGATTATTTTGCTAAAATGGACAAACTAATTCTCAACTTCATATGAAACCACAAAGTACCCCAAAATAGTTAAAGCAACAGTGAAATACCAAAGTAGAAGGACTCTTACTTCCCAATTTCAAATCTTACTACAAAGTAACAAAAATCAAAATAATGTTGTATCATCATAAGGATAGACATAAACAAATGGGATAGAATTGGAAGTTCAGAAATAAACCCAAATACCTATAGTCCATTCATTTTTGACAATGGTTTCAGAGAAAGTAAGATAGCGCAGCTTTGGCCAATATGATGGCTTGAGCAAAGACAAAGTTCAGGAGACTAAACATACACACACACACACACACACACACACACACACACACACACACACTTAGTGTTCCTGGAATATATAGTATAAGCCTATGACAGAAGATTTGTGGCTGAATGTAAAGAGAATGAAACCAGTATTTAAGACATACAACCAGGAAGGTAAAACTTTCTTACATGGTGGTTCAGTATTACCCTTAGTCTGTTAAAATGAGACTCCCCCTTGAGTCTACATATTGAAGCATCTCTGGTAATCTGGAGTGACTTCCCCAGAAAAAAATTTAAGCCCACTTCAATATCTGGGAGCATCATCCTGGGTCAAATGCCTGCAGTATGATCTTTTGGCCTTTATAGTGGCCAAAGTTCACTAGAAAACAGTACTAATAGGATACATATAGATATGTAGAAGATTCATTATGGAATTGGCTCATGTGATTATGGAAATCCATAAACTAAACTGGACAAACAGGAAAGTTGGTGGTCTAATTCTATCTCAGTCTGGATGCCTGTGAAGCATGGGAGCTGATAGTATAACCCCTGGCCTCAAACTAAAAGTCTAAGAACTAGAAGGCCACTGGTATAAGTCTTAAAATCCCAAGGCCTAAGAACAAGAGTCCTTGATGTCTAAAGGAGGTAAGGTGTCTAGAGAGAGGGAAAGAGTAAGAAAGAGAGAGAGAGAGAGAGAGAGAGAGAGAGAGAGAGAGAGAGGGAATATAAATCACCATTCACCCACCATTTTGTGGGTTGTTGTTGTTGTTGTTAGGTGCCGTCGAGTTGGTATCCGACTCACAGCAACCCTCATAAAGTTTTCAATGGCTGACTGTTTTGGGATCGCCTTGGGAGTGGATTGCCAGGTCCTTCTCCCATTTTTGCGGTGCTGGGAATTGAACTTGGGACCTCAGAGACTGCAGTGCAGCGCTCTACCAACTGAGCTAAATCCCAGCCCCATTTTGTGAGTAGGGCTTCCTTAATCCTCTACTAAGTCAAATGCTTTAAGTTACACCTCCACAGACTCACGATGAAATAATGTTTTACTGGTCCAGTCAAATTGAAATACAAAATAAGCCACCACAAACCTTTACCCTGGGGATGAGATCTTCAGTTTCTCCTCTTGCTGACAGCAAGATAGCTGCCCCAGCATCCTCCATGTACTCTGTGCAACATTAGGCAGTTCTCCAGGACTGGTTGTATGTAACTTCTCCAAGGGCCCTTGAGCCTGTTATCCCACAAAAATAATCATTTTTCTGATACATCCTCTCTGTTGCCTCCAACTGTAATGTTAGCATCACATTCTGTTTGCATAATCATAAGTCTTATAGTACATGACATGGACATATCTGTTATTCTTTCTCTGCTGCTAACAGCTCCTCATACATCCCATCTACATGTGGGTTTGTGGGGGAGGAAAGGACTGGTGAATATTGAGAGATAACATTTTAGTAATGATTGATTATGGCCTGAAGAGCTTGAAATCCCACACAAGTCTGATGGAAGATGTGCTATGTGAAGTAATACATTTACATTATATGTTACCTCCTGATAAATTTAATACATCCAGATGTCAAATTATTGTACATATTTTCCTGTATATTGTGTATAAGACTTATGTTGGTGATCGTCATCAAAAAAGAATTAATAACCTTTGAAAAAGTCATTGAAATAGAAAATTTTGAGAGGTACAGTGGGTAAAACCAAATCAGGAATAATGAAATAAGCAGTAAGTACAGGGTATGTGAGAACTCTATAGGCAAAAGATTTATATTATTTCAATAGAAAGAAGATTCTACAGATCTATGTCATACTGAGTAAGTGTAGTATCTTTTTCTTCCAGGGGGAGATATGAGATTAGCCAAAAATAGCACATTTGACAATAAGGAGCAGGAAGTAGGAAGTGGCAATATCTGGATAACATAAAATCTTCATGTGCATTGATTGAGCAATAAATACCTCATTTATACATATCGTTCTAAATATCCATTAATAAATCTTTATTTTTCACATGTGCCATTAATTTTGTTTGATGTCATTCATTTTATTTTTAAATTAAATAGTTTGTATCTATAGGACCTCAGCTAAAAAAGAAAACTCATTGTCCAGAATCTCAAACATAAAAGAGATGTTCTATTGGAGATTGATAGGGTGAATATAGTCCTTTTCTCCTTTCTTCCTAGGGGAATCATTTTTAAAATTTAGAACACATAATATTCACTAGGGCACAGGTTGAAAATGTAGCTTCACAGACTTAAGTTCTGCATAAGGCCTGAGTTTCTAATGAAACATATGGTGTTTGTTGTTAGGTGTTACTGAGTTGGTGTCCAACTCATAGCGACCATATGTACAACAGATAAAACATTATTGTCAATGCTTCTCTGCTATTCATAGGGTTTTCAATGGGTGATTTATGTTTTGGGAATGAGTTGCCAGGTCCTCCTCCCAAGCTTACAGCACCTGGTATTCCCAGGTAGTCTCCCAGCCAAATACTAACCAGGCCTGACCGTGCTTAGCTTCTGAGATCTGACGTGATTGGACGTCACGGTGGTACAGCTGCTGGCAATAAAACATATAGTGGGAGATATCTAGGGAGCCCTTGAATATGTAAATCAAAGAGTTTACAGCATGGCTTAGGAAGACATATTTCTAACCAAGGAGGTGACAGAAGGTCTAGGGAAAAGCCCTTGAACAACTTACAAAACTGAATGTCATGAACTGACCTGATAGAACTCAATCTGTGCCAATTTCCTGTATTTGGATGGTAAAGTGCTCTTGGGAAGATGAGTTTGGTGGTGATCTTCCAACTTGTTAGTTCATAGCATCACTGAATGTTACACATGATTTGGGACCCAGAGATGGTTCCATCCAAGTTTGTCAATTTATCAATAAATAAACTTACTCTAGAGAGATGAAGTGATCTCATTGAGGTCACAGGGTATACTGTAAAGACAAAACAGAGCTTAATATTATTTCCTCTACTACAAAAAGTCTAAAACAATTGTTGGGTCATTGTTGAATCTAATACCAAGCAGAAATCACACAATTTTAATTAAGAAAGTTGTAAGGGAAATACTTAAAAAGCCAACAGTAATCTACCTTCACACTGCATTAAGTGTCTGGTCTGACTTACAGTAAAAATTTAAAATATAACTCACATAGCAGAAAGAGAAAAAGCTTATTAGCTAAATTTACTCTAAACTGAGTACATCAGGGCTTGATTTAAAGTGTGTGCAAATGTGTGTGCATGTGTGCATGTGACTGAAAACAGAGAGAAACAGAAACATGCAACGAGAGGCAAGCAAATTTGGGAAATAGAAGCTCATTAAAAGGGTAGTCACAGCGTATATAAGACAGCACTTCATCTTGCAGATGTAAGGTTAAATTTGCAAGTGCAATGTGTTATTATATTAATGAGATATTGTTTACTTAGAGTTCTGTAGAATCATATACCTAATTATGACTTATTTATTCACTTGACAAGATGCTAGTAAGGGGCTTATGCCAATAATAGATAACCATCTAATGACATTTCCTAGAAATAATATACTGAAAGTTCCTGATGGGAATGGAGAGGGCATATGATTTCATTTTAAAAGCAGAGTTTTTTCCATTGTCAATAGACACACATGATTACTTTCCCTTAAACTCTCCACTTAAGTGGTTATTTCTTTCTAGCACATCAATTCCAACCCCTTTCCCTCATCTCCACCTTTCTCTTACAGGCCAGCCCCAATTAACACTCTAAGTAATCTGACAACTTCATCCTACACAACTCATCCTTCTCTTCCCAGTTTAAATATCTTCTTAGGAAAGCCTTAGTTACCCCTGCCTGTCACCACCCACTGCTTTAACCAGGTTAAAACGTAAATATTTAGTTCATATAACTCTATGAATTCCATTGTTCTCTCCATTATTATAAATAGAAAGTTCATAAAGAGAAGTTCATGAAAAATAACCCTTTCCCAATTCACTCTAATAAATGGGAGAGTGAGGATTAGGAGACATATATTTGACCATAATGCATAAGAACCCTTTATTTTACTTCTTATACTTCTTTCTTACTCATACAATTAATTCTGAGATTTTTTGAAAAATTCTGATAGTACCTCCTTTCCTTGAGTCTTCATCAATGTTTATTTCGAATCTATATTATTCTTTCCTTCCTTTTGCCTCTCACTGCTTTCCTTACATTTCTTCTTCTGGGATCTTATGTGCTTCCATAAAGCACTATCTAGGAGGCCTATACTTTGGTTTTTAGGCTAAACTATACCACCTATCTATGGAAAATCAATATATCATTTCTTGACTGGTAAGTTTTTAATTCAAAATATACTTTTAGAATAGATATTGCATTACCATCTCTGGAAATACTTAATGAAACAAATAATAGTAATATAAACAGCTCTAGCTATGCACATTTGTGTGGCACTATAAATATGATCATGCAAGCCGGGCAGAGTGGCACATGCCTGTAGTTCCAGTGACTTGGGATACTAAAGTAGGAGGATCCCGAGTTCAAGGCCAGAGGCAACCTGTGTAACTCAGTGAGACACTGACTCAAAAGAATAAAAATGGACTGGGGAAATACTTGCAAGTGGAATACTTGCAAGTGGAAAATACTTGCAAGATATGTGTGAGGTCCTGGGTTCAACTCCCAAGTTAAAAAAAAAAAAACCAAGGAGGAAATACATAAATTAAAAATAAAAATAAAAAGACTATGCAAACTGAAATTGTGCAAAGTAATTTTAATAAACGGGAAGCATTAAAATAATTCAGTTACTTAAAAATTTTTTTCAAAATATTAAAAACTTGTGTTCAGTGTTAGATGAAGCAATGAAAATAGGAAAAACCAGTATTAAGTGTATTGTAAGTTTAAACATTAGAAACATTACAAAATATGTGTTCTATTTGTACAAACTTATTAAAAATGGTGTGACCAGTGCTTGCATCCTTCTCATATATAAATCACAACACAGAGCAAGCAACTCTTTTCTGTTTTGGTGAACTGTAATATTCCTAAATTTGGGTGTCCTTACTATGTTAGTTTCTTCTTGTTGTGGTACATACAATAACCCTCATTTATTCTCTAACAGTTCTCTAGGTCAGAAGCCTAGTGTACATGGCTTAATCTTCTACTTAGTGTCTCACAGGGCTGAAGATAGTGTCAGGCAAGGTGGCTTTTCATCTGGATACTCTAGGGAAGAATCTGCTTCTAAATTAATTCACATTCTTCCTGGAGTGCAATCCTCAACCTACATCTGTAGGGCTGAGGTCTTCATTTCCTTGTTAGCTGTGTACTGGAGGCCACTCTCTGTTCCTACATGCAGCTACATTTGTTCTTACATCCTTCCTCTAGCTTCAAAACCAGCAATGATACACTGAACCTTTTCCACACTTCAAATATTTCTGATGTCTACTACTATCAGATGGGGAAATGCCTTTGTTTTGAAAGTGCTCATGTGATTAAGCCTTCCCAAATGTTTGTATTTTAAAGTCAACAGATTTGGAACTTACATTTGGTAAATCTTCACAACAGTATTTAGAGTGCCGTTTGGTTGAGTAGGAGATTGCAATCTTGAAAGACCATCTTTACAATTCTGCCCATCACACAACTTTTTATCCACGGAACTATCAATATTTTGAAATATCTCTGGCATACTCTTTAATATCAAGTTTATTGGGCTGGGCGCGGTGGCGCATGCCTGTAATCCCAGCGGCTTGGGAGGTGGAGGCAGGAGGATCGCAAGTTCGAGACCAGAGGCATTCTGTGTAATTTAGCGAGACCCTGTCTCAAAAACTAAAAAAATGGACTGAGGGTGCAGCTCAGCAGTCCAGCACTTGCAGAGCATGCAGGCGTTGAGGCCCTGGGTTCAACCCCCAGTACCACAAAAACAAACAAACAAACAAACAACAACAACAAAAAAAACAGTTTATTGGTAGTTTTGCTTCTTCTGAAATATAGTTTTCCTGTTTTGTTATAAATTTCCTCATTTATATTGGTAATATCTCCTTGACTGAGTTCCTCTGGTTGCATATCTTGGGTTCCTGGAATACCGGCAGTATCATCATTCCCACAAAGAGCCATCATCTAATCATATTCATTTGTCCTTCCTGTGTTACTTTTTTTTTCTTTACTGCTCCTTCAGCTTTTGATTATCTGTTTTAAAAATAGCATGTTAGTTTACCAATGGGAGACAAGGAGGCAAGACAATTATACTCTGCTCTTTCTGTGTAAACTGCATCATTCTAATTCATTCATTCTCTTTTTCCCACTTTGAATAAACTGAGCTTTTACTTACAAAATATAATTTTTAACTTTATTGGCATATATTTTTGTTCAGTATTTCATTTTATATTTTGTATTTTGTTCAATTTATTTTGGCTTTCAATACTGGGTCACCAACATTCTTATGTTTAAAATTTAACCTAATAAAAGTTTCATTTATATAGTCTCCATCTAATAATCATAGTTAAAAAAGAGTCCTACTTCTGCAGCGTAAGCTGAAATAATAAGCTGCAGAATTAGAATTCCTTTCTGTAAGTAAATTGTTAGGTAGTAAGTATGATGGCTACAAATGAAATCTAATGAAATATATTTCCTTTATTGCAAGTTTGCATTTTATGAAAATTTGAGAGACAAAAATTCTGTCAGGTAGTCAAGAGGTAAGTATCATTTTTGATACATGATTTAATTTTCAGGTAGAAGTTTCACTGACTGGCAGGACTAGGAAACTCTGTGAAAGCACCTACATAGGTACCAATTCCCAAATGAATTGTTGTTGATATTAACATTACTATTACTTTATTTCATCTCAGGGCACATCAGAGTCTTTCTCACTTCTGATCTATTTTCTCTGATGACAGGAGGCTATGTCTATACCTATGCATCTATCTCTCATTTTATTCTGCCTGCCCATTCTTTAACCAAGGATAAAAACATTATTTCAAGAATCTTAAATTTATAGCTTCAATTTGTGAAGATCAGGGCCTACTCTCCCATTCCCATATGGTTGTCTATATTTTTCACAGTACAACCTTATTTTCTGGTTTTACTTGTGCCTCGGAATTTTGTTGTACATTAGAAGAAGGAATTGAGAATTGTGATTATTTCCCTTACTTCCTTGGGAGGACAGCAATATATTTAAAAGTACCTTTGTTGCAGTTTACTTGGCCTCAAGATGTGTTCCATGAAGTAAGTAGTCTTTTTCTAATATCTAGTCCATCATATACATGAAAGTAGAAATTGGGTCCAACATTTTGGTATATTTTTCATTATATATGCATGTAACCCTAAACAATATATAGCATTCATTTACGTGTTTTAAAGTTTCAAGTGAAAGGCAGCAAGTTATAAGAATATATGTTTTACTGAAGATTCTGTTTGTGCAGATCTGGCTCATTTATTTTTACATCTGTATAGTGACTATTTTTTTAATGGGCATTTATATTGCTACA
This sequence comes from Pedetes capensis, assembly GCA_007922755.1. Taxonomy (NCBI): domain Eukaryota; kingdom Metazoa; phylum Chordata; class Mammalia; order Rodentia; family Pedetidae; genus Pedetes; species Pedetes capensis. The sequence continues at coordinate 10,520 of VMDO01010594.1, read as the reverse complement.
TAAGGTGGAAATATTGGACTATTGGTTATGCTTGTCTTCAACTGCATTCTGTATTTCCAAATTGCTTTTTACATTTTTCCACTTTACAGACCACTAGTAATGTATGAGTTTTAATTTGCTACATATGGCTTTCAGAGCTAATCAATACCACTTTTTATTCTTGCCACACAGAATGGTGTAAACTGGTATACCTACAGATTTTAGTTTGCATTTCTCTGATCTTAAGAGAACTTTTCACATTTTTTTGGCCATTTGGATGTTTTCATGTAATAATGAGCTATTCTTTCACTTTGCACATCTGTCAATTGTGTAAGTACTGTCTAAATAATTCTCACCTATAAGAACTGCAAAACTACTACAACAGGTTTGCTTGTTTATTAAAGGAACAGATTTTGATTTTATTATGGCCAAATACGTCAATCTTTTCTCTATGTTTGTTATCTTTACTTAAAGAATTCTTCCCTTACATATAAACATGTCCATCTACATTTTCCTAGAAAAGTTTGATATTTTACTTTCCTATGTTAAATGTTTAATCTGCATAGGAATGAACTTTTGTGTCTTCAGTATAATTTTATCATTCATTTATGGATATTTCAGAACAATATATTAATGATCCACTCCAATGTATTTATCAGGATGACACCAATGTGTATGTATTTCTGTACCAAAAGCAGTATGTGAGACAGCCACATTTGTCAAAAAGAACTTAGGATTCCTACACTTGCCTTTTCACATAAATATTAAAATTAGTTTGCCATACTTTATGAAAATATCTAATTGTATTTTAATTGATTGGCATCAATCCATGTATTTAGAGAAAGAATATTACGTTTTCTATCCATGAACATCCTATCTCTATTTATCAAGGACACTTTCAACACATTAGAAGAAAATTTTTTTCCATAAAATTTTATACCTTATTATTTCATGGAACAATAGGTTGTATTACATTCCAAGTGTAACTTTAAGTTTTAGAATTCTGATGTTGGGTATTGACCTTATATCCAGCAACTTTACTGCAATCTTTCAATATGTCCAATGGTAAGTTCGCAGAGTCCATCTTCATATAAAGTATCCATGTAAACATCACCTGAGAATAAGAATTCTGTTTCTTCCATACCTCCTGTTAAAAGGAGTGCTTCCAAGTAGTCATCATTAAATACAGTAATTGGTAGTTTTTAGCACATATCCTTTACCAGTGTATAGTTCTTTAGCTGTTTCCATATTAATGGCTTTTTAATATTGAATTAATATTGAATTTTTCCAACTGTTTTTCCACATTTCTAATAGTACTTTGATAATTCTGAAATCTTGCTCTTTTGTGATTAAACTAACTTATGTTTACTTTTTGTATATTAAGAGTTGGTTTGCTAAGTTCACTTTTTTGCATTTATCTTAAAATATTCACTATATATGGTTTGTTGTTTGCTGTACTGTTTATGAAATTCTGTCTGGTGTTTTTATGTGTGTATTGGTGTTAAAGAGGGATGGGTTTTCTTAGTCATAGATGTATTTGCTTATTTAAAATATTAGAAATACCTTAAGTCATTCATGATGTTATATTTTTAAACAAATTTCATTTACTTTTGGTTTTCAATTCATTGACATGAAGTTGTTCATAAGTGTCATGATTTTCATTCTACCTCTGGGACTTTTAAAAATATATCCTTTCGTTTATTAAATTAAAACCTATCATTTTAATAAAGAGTACTGGCTTAAGTGGGCCGGGATTTAGCTCAGTGGGTAGAGTGCTGATACACACATTCTGAGCACCTGGGTTTGATCCCCGGCACTGCAAAAATGGGAGAAAGATGTGGCCATCCACTCCCCAAAACAATCTTGCAACAATCAGCCACTGAAAACCATATGAGGGTCACTATGAGTTGCATCCAACTCAATGGCACCTAACACCACTGGCCTAAGAGTCACATTCCACTTTTGTTTGTATCACTGTCAGATTTTTGAACTGTGGGCAAGTCACTGCTGCTGAACTTTTTTTTTTTTTCATTTCTAAATCAATTTAATATTTCCTTTTTAGCTCACATTACTTCCCAATAAGTATCAAATAATAGGGCTGAGAATATTTTCAAAACCCCAAAGACTTACAGGTTTATCTGGAACATTTTTTTGAACAAGCACATCATTTTAACATTGCCCTCCCAAGCAACATCAAAAGCATTTTTTGGAACATGAATGAGATCAGAGTTTATTCCTGCCCACAGCACAGAACTTCAGTCTAGTTATCTCAAGATGTCTTGAGAACTGATACTTTGTTTAAGCATAATCATTTTGAACACTAGTGTGAAAAGATTTTTAATAACTGTTACACTTTAAGCAAATGGACATATTCTTTATGTTTCATAAAACACCCTTTTAAAAAAATCATAAGAAATGTTTTAAGACAATTCAGGTTCTAACAGAAGACATAGTTTTTAACTATCAATATGTGCAAGGCAAGTTCTTCCTGAACCCTTAACTACTTCGGCACACTTGATTTTCTGTATTTTTGCCTACATCAAGCAACCTGACCTGGTAAGACATGCTATAGTTAAAATATTAAATCTACAAAGTTGAACGTGTGGAGTTGTAAGGTATGTAGAATTTTCTTTTAAAATATTTAGAAAATATAAAATGTAATAATCTTAAAAGCCCTATATTCAAGTATCAATAAAGCATTGAAGTCTGACAACTATCTCATTTTTAGAAAACTGTTAGCATTAAACTCTATAGTAGTATCTGATAAATTTCAATGAAGCACTGAGAATTTAAGGCAATATGTTGATGAAATTTCATTTTAAGAATTTCTCTTGCTATGCTTGCATTATATTCCTTTTTAGAGGTTAAATTTTTGCATTTCCTCAAATCACTACATAGGTCTTATGTTTAAACTAAACAATGACATTTAAATTTAGTGCTCTTGGGAGGAAAGAAAGATTGAATACCATGTGACTTGCCTGTAAAGTTCTCTGATGTATCCTACTAAATCAGTTTTTTTCCCCTCTGGTCCCATTTCTATTACAATTTTTATTCGTCTAAATACTATTTTCAACCTGGAATTGCTTAATGAACTAGGATACTTAACAAAAAAGTGATTTTGGTCAGAACTAAGAAGCATTATGTACTATTTCTAGAGAGAGATGCTCAAATTCTGAATTATGAACTAAATTTTAAAAAGTTCAGAAGTATTGAAAAGCCTAAAGTAGTGTGGTTTAAACAAAAACATATGGGAAAAATGCTACCGTTAGAAAGGCAGAATCATTTTCTGCTATGAATCATACGCCTTGAGAGAACAAGGATATTAGCATGAAAAGAAGGTAAACTATATATTCAAACATAAGACCTATTCAAACTGAACTCTCACAGTTTCTGGTAACAGGCCTACCCTGTATTTATCACCTTACCTCACATGGAAAAAAGATTGTACGTGATTTGTTTCTTTCACTGGATGCTGCAGAGGTCTAAATTTGCAGGACTGGATTGAGAAACAAAGGTAGACAGAGTTTTTGTATATATTCCAATGCAATTCCCATTCAGGAGATTGTACTAAAGTTCAACAGTGATTGAACATTTATTTTACTAAGTCAGGGTCTGAAAAACACACCATTTTAAACAAAATGCAGAGGTCAAGTAAAGTAATGTTTTAAAATTTTATTATTACTGTTTAGCAATGGGGAGATGCAGTTTATTCACACCAGCAGCCATAGGGGCAAGGAGCACACACAGTTAATTAGCTATCTGTATAGGATGGATTACTTATGCAAAAATAAGAATCTCCAAAATAAAGGACAGTGGTAAGTTTCACACTACCCTCCCCCAAGGATCCCAGCATGCAATAATGCCAGGCAGTAGCTCCTGGACATGCAGTGGTGGGAACTAATGTATGGAAGAAAAAGCCACAAATCACAGAAATATTAAAGAACCCCTTTCCCCCATACACATACACTCAGATACATAAATAGGAACACAGGGTGATCAATACAATTAGTTGAAGAGGCAAGGATAAGGTTTCTGCTGTTACAGGGAAGGCAGGTAGGGCAAAGAGAGTTCCTAACCACTGTCAACTATATATTAGGGAGCATTATTTTCCTAAAAAGTAGTTTGTCCCCTCAGGGCACCTGCTGGACTGAACCCACCTTACATCTATAGAGAGCAGGTGGCTTTTGCCCTAATGGTGGTGGTGGTGGTGGTGGTAGTGGTGGTGGTCATGGGGAACAAAATAAAACAAAACCCCAAAATCTACCAAGAGGGAAGTAATGAGAACAAACTTTCTCAATACTACTTCCCACATCTTCCTCTAACCAGAAGAAAGGCTTCAAAGAAAATATTAAAGTCATAATCTGAGTTCCCTGTCTGAAAGAAGAGTGGGTGGACTATTGCTTTTCTCCTTATTTTCAGCCTGTTTCCAAAATATTGTTAGGAAGTAGGCCAGTCTCACTTAGACCATCCTTTCTCTCATCATTCTCTTAGATGTTCTCAAAAAGTCAGGGAAAAAGATAACTCCATAGTATTTTAGTCTCTGCCAAGGTTTTCAAAACTTACCACAATTTTTAAAGATCCTTCTGTTATTAGGCCCCAACCCTGAGCAGGAACACACTAGGAGAAGACATAATAGACATTCTCAAGGCCTAATCACTATGTGGTTTCCTTAACTCTCTGGAGTATGTAACTCATCAGTCCATACAGTCCAAACAGCTCCTTCTGGGATAAGGAAGATACACAGACAGCAAGGGTTAAAGAAAGTGGATCAGGACCAACTCCATCTCTGTGTGGTCAGTTAGCCTTCATGTTCTACTTGGGTCCTACGAGGCGGTATCCAAGTGCATGTGGGAAGATAAAATTCATGAAGACAAAGCAGGAGGGCATACTACCAAGGCAGTCCTATATAAAAGAAATACTCACGCATGACACTGCCTTGTAAATACAAAAAAATTCTTTTCCCATTCCAATCTAAACAGAGAAAGCCACTAAGACTCTCACCTAAGTCTTCTACAAAAACAGGTAAAAACAAAAATAACATAAAAATTTAGAGGACAAGGAAAAACAAACTGGGCAGGATTCAGATGCAGGAGCATTAAGACAAATGAATTGAAACATCAATATGAAAGCTGGAGTGGCAAGCAGCACCTGGAGTCATGAGCTGCACCAGATAGGCAGTGGAGCAGTGGACAGGAACGTAGGGCCAAGCCGGACAGATGAGGCTGGGCCCATTATCGGGGTACAGAATGAGGTAAGAAAACATTTCAAATAAAGCAGCACCGTTCCATTCACCTCAGGACTCCCACCATATCACCATTTATAAACTCACTCAAGGAGTAAAACAGAGGGCAGTTTTGATATGTGGTTCTCCCTTTCCATCTTCCCCACTCCCATTACCTAAAGCTAAGGGATCTGGGGGTCTTTTCCTGACTTCTAACAACAGAAAGACAGATCTTGCTGTCAAGAAGGTCCAAAGGGGACCAAGTGGAAAGTACTGCGGATTGTGAGGGCAGAAAAGGTGGTGACAGTCTGAATATTCACCATAGCAGACCTCTAACTGCCCAACTAAAGGAACATGGGCATTCAACAGAATTCTGCACACGGATGAGATAACCCAGTTTTGTTCCTTGGTTCCTGGCACTAACCCATTCACATTACTGAGGGCACCTGGAAGAGGCCTCTTCCTAGCTCAGTTTTCAAACAGCCTCCTGCATAGCCATGTTGCTCTTCTATAGTTCAGTCATGCTCCCGGAGTTGGAGGCAGGTAATGACCTAGCATAATGACCAAGTCAGATGCATGGACTGGCTATACAACCAGTAATTCAAAAGTGGGAAAGGACTGTCCCACCAAACTTGCTCACTGCATACTACCTCCTGATATCAATCTTCCAGTTTGACATGGTACATAGTTGCTGAGGTTCCTACTACCTCCCCACCAGATCACAACTGAATCCACAGCCAATTTGGACAATCAAGTTGTCCTTTGCCAAGTCTAGATCACCAGATGGTAGAGAAAAGAAGAGGGTCTGCTCAGCCAAAGGCCAGGCCTTGTCCCCATGTCCGCTGAAATCACTGCAAACGCTGGACCTTTGGAAAACAGGTGGTTTTCAACTTTTCCTCTTGTAGTCAAGGCCACAGAGCTTCTATACCAAATTCAACTCGTAATTGTCTTCCTTAGTTGTCCAAAACTGATATTGTTAGTATCGAGATCTCATATCTGACCTTCATTTGCATCAGAGAAGCCCAAACTAAAGGCATAGATATCAAAGAAGCCATCCCATCAAAGCCCAATTATCATGGCCTGACCTTCAACAATGTCCAAACTGTCCAGAAAGCACCTGACATCAAGCAGACAGTCCGAAAAATTAAAAGATTTTATATGCTGGGCACAAAATCGCTCATCTGTACACTGAGCAGTGCAGAGAAACCTTGTGTACATCCGGTACATCAACACAGACTTCATGATACCCAGCATATGCACCTTCTCCTGCCCAAGGATTCAGAGCTAGCTCCAGGTACACTTAAAAAGGATCCAAATTCCTAAATCCTCCACGTTGAGTATTTAAATGCTAGGATGTTCAAGAGGGAATAGGGACTTTTGTCTGATTTTTTTTTTTTCTTTTTCTACTTAGTTTACTCTTCCAAGCCACGGGACCAGTCTATATCATCGTCCTGGTCGTTCTCAGACTCTCTCATATTGCAACTACTGGAATTCTGGAGGTGAGCGCTGCAGCTGCTGTTCAGGCCCATTCCCAGTTTCTCCAGGAAGGGAGCACAGCGGGAGGCGGCATGCTCCTTTGTCTTCCACTGGCTGAATGCCAAAATCCTTGACGCTACCAGTGTCTGCGAACTCCAGGTAGAAGTAGCCACACTTGACTGCCCGATGTACCTCAAAGCAGAATCCCAAACAGGAATCCTCTATCAGGTCTACATAGATCTCCTGGGCGATGGCCTCTAGCTTGTTAGTATCCAGGTTGGCCAACGAAATTTCCTCCATTTTAATCTGTAAACGACTGAGGAGAGGGCGCTCGTTTTACTCACGGCAGCAACACGTCAGGCTCCGCGGGCGCGCCTAGGCCTAAAGGCCTCTCAGGGCCGCGTCCAATGGCGGGGAAGTCGCAGGAGTTGGCGACGACAGAAACAGCGGCAGCGGCGGCGACTGCTTCCGAACCTCAAGTCTTTCAGTTTGTTTTGGCGCCTTCCGGATCCCGAGCTTTGAGCTGGGCCTGGGATTTGAGCTAGGCCTGGGCTCGGAATGACGGCCAAACGGTCTCAGCGGTGCACCGAGGCGCCCGGGCCTCTTCCGCTCCCGGGTTGGATCTGGCCCCGCCCTCCCGTTTCCGCCTCTCGGCGCGCCTGCGCACTGACTTCACGCAGCCGCGCGATACTTTCCCTAACGCGCAGCGGCTCTAGGAGGCTTTGAATTTTATGACTGAAAAGGTATATGTTGTCATTATCCCTGCCATTATTTCTGTTTTTAGAAAGATTGCAAGGACGCTATTTTGTTTACCTTATTTATAGCTTTAAACGTTCGCCAACGAATTTAGGTATGTTTAATGGCTTTCCTCTGAGAAAGGGAAAAATAATAATTACATGCACTGTTGTGGAATGATCCGAAATATGTTAGGAATGCTTCCTCACGTACATTTGAAAATTTGACTTACATGATTGACTTGTAATTATTTATAGTACCGCCGCAGTTGTCATTTAAATCCGCTAGGTGGTGCAAGGAAACAAATTACAGTGTAGTTTATCTTTGAGTTTTTTTTTTTAAATGAAAAAACTAGAAACTAGACACTAAAGGCATAATTCATATATATTGATCAAATAAACCTAAGGCATTTATCTCACTTATAAGACCATTAAGTCAGTGTGACTTAAGAGATGATTATATACATCTCTACAAGAGTTCAAAGATAAAATTACGTGTATATTCTGTTTTAAAGAGGGAGGAAAGGAAGTTTTTCTTAGTTATACAGCATGAATTGTGAGAACTGGAGTGAGCCTGCCTAGCTTTAATTCCTGGAGCCAACACTTAAGAGTTCTCTTTTCTCATTTGAATAAAGCTAGTCCTCATTTCATGGTTAAGATTGAATTGTATTATTAAACGTTCTTTTTAGACAGTGCCTTACAAGTAAGCAAGGGTTCAATCAGTGTCAACTATTTCTTATTATATTAGTTATGAATTTGAATATAAGAAAATCTCTAGCATTCCTGTATTTTTGCTCATTAATTTGGTCTTCACTAACACCACTGTTTTATCTTTAATTTATTAAAAATAGCTGTAATGAACAAAGAAAAAATTAGAAAACTTATTCATAAGTTTTAACTTACTCATAGATTTTCTGTTCAATACTTTCCATAGTGAAGGAGAGACAATTATATTTCTAGATGTAAATAAATAAAATGTGTACGATCTTCAGAACACTCTTAAATAGTTTAAGAATTCATTTTTTAATATTTATGTTTTCATGAATACAGAATTAAGTTAAACTTATCAGGTTCATGAGTAGCAAGTACTTGTACCCAGTTTGATTTTCTGATTGTATAGTTTTACCATTTTAAAACCCGCAAATTGGTAGATATGGAACATTTTGAAAACTTAGATCACTTAATATTTGTACTATAAGTTTTTTTATCTAAGGCAGATACTTTTCATTGCAATCTTTATATAATAATATGTTCTCCATTCCAAAAAAGACAACATATTTTGATACAAATTGGAATAGCCTATATAATGTAATGATTATGTACTCAAGTTCCTGAATTAGGCTGCTTTCAGCCAGTTATTGTCCATGTGAACTTGCCAAATCTACATAATTTCTGTAAATCTCAATATTTTCTCAATATTTTCATTGTAAAGTGTCAATAAAAGTTCCCATCCCATAATTTTGTTGCAAGGTTTAAACATGGTTAAATATAACCTTATACAGTGCCTGAAAAATAGTATGTAATATCATGCATCTTGTGATATGTCTAGTTAAATGAGAAAATATAGATATGAATACAATCATTTCTACTTAATCCTTTTCTCCCATCCCTTCTCCAAATTTAATTTAAAGCAGTACTTCCCAAAGTATACTTGTGAATCACTCACAGACTCTTTGCATACGTAGATTATGATCTTGTAGGTATGGTGTGGTGCCTGAGTTTCTGCATTTCTAACATACTTTGATGTATGCTGATGCCCACACTTTAAGGAGCAAAAGGTTAAAAAGTTTTGAAATGCCCTCACTTTGTCAACCCTTCTACTTATATCATTAACTAGATTTCCTTACTTTGTATTTGAAACCCTTTGTGTTAAATCACAAACATACCACAAAAACAAAAACAAAAAGTTAGAAATAATCCATTAGTCCTCTTGCAATTGATAGGGTTGAATGTATTATTTAAGATTAGCTGGGCACCATGGAGCATGCCTATAATCCCAATGATTGAGAAGGATTGCAAGTTCGAGGCCAGAGATAGCCTGGGCAATTTAGACTATGTCGCATAATAAAAAATGAAAAATGAGCTGGAGGTACAGCACAGTAGGAGAGTACTTACTTGTTTAGTACACGAGTTCAACCCTGAGTTCAACCCTCCAGTGCTAAAAAACAAACAAACAAAAAAACCTAGAAACTTAATAAGCTAATCATTTTCTCAATAGAAGCAAGTAACTTGGATTAATTCTTCATAAAGGATCTTCAAAAACCATCATAAAGTATGTAGTGCACAAATTAAGGCAATTGAAAGGAATATCTTGTGAAATACCTATTGTCTTTAATTCTTCTCTTACCATTAAGTAATTGTAATGTATGCATTTGGAAAATCAGCTCTTTCAAAGAGGAAAACATTTTAAATCTTAACATTTTTGTTAAAGATGGGAAGTACATAAGACATGTAATTTAAGGGTCACACATTTTTTGTTGTTGCTTACATACATAGAAGAATGAGGCAGCAGAGTTCATCAGGAAAAGACCTAGGAATCAATCTATTTGGCTATTATGTTTCTGCCACTAATTTCCCACATAACTTTGGGCAAGAAAGTGAATTCAGTTTTATAACAAATAAATAACAACAAAACCATGGAAAGATTCATATTTTCTAAATGTTTCTTTCCAAACTAAATGTCTATGAACTGAGCAATTAGAAGAAACAGATCACACCCAGCTAAAGTTCTAGTAAATTGTTGTGTATTGGTTCATGAAGCTTAAATGTTGGCTTCTAAAAGGGGTGTCTGAGGGTTTTCTTATCACTGATCAATCTGCTTTCCTCTATAGGCATCTTAAAACACCACGACATTTTAACAGAATTGTTCAGCTATTGAATATCACATATACTTTGAGTTAGCTTGCTTAAGATTCAATAATGTTGCTTGTGGATATTCATTTTTAGTTTAAAATTTAATTTATCTAGAGATTTTGACTTAAATGAAGTCCACTTTCATTTAGAGAATATTCATTAAATCTTTGCTTATTTTACTTAACTCACTCAGACATTTTAAGGTACAAGAATAGTAAATCAGAGCTGAACACAGTGGCATCCACCTGTAATCCTGG